>SMMW01000618.1:3000000-3278834 GCA_004794655.1 Marisa cornuarietis
TTTTGTGTCTGAATACCTCTTGAAGGGCGAAGGAAAAATAAAGAATACTCTGTACTCCGATGATACAGAACATGTAGATGAAAATTCTTTGGTATGTCAGACTCTTACAGAACACAGGCCTTGAAAAATTCGACGCGGGTAATAAGAGCTAAAAGGCGAATCTTTGTTGCATTAGTTCCGAGCTGTTATAAAACAGGAATAGGGTGGAGGGGAAGAGATTTGGTGTTTTACGCCGACCCAGCAACTAAGTCTATGTAAACAGATGCCACATGCAGCGAAAGAACAGTGTGCCCGAGACGAGAGCTGAACCCTGGGTTTCCAAACCGCACAATGGTGTACAATAAGCTGCAAATACTTTCTAGTGAAAAATTAATGCACCAAGGAACTAGCTGACCAGAAACTGACCTCCCTTTAGAACACTTTCTACCGTTTTTAAACTTCCTTAGTCGTAAATTATTGGTAATACTTAAGTTGCAGTCTCATCACAGAATGAAATGTTTTTTTCTGTCATTAACTTCGGAAATAAGAAGGTGCTTGTTCCCAGAAGGGAACAACTGAGTGGTGGGTTTTTTCCCTTTCCGAAGAGGATGAGACAGAAAAAAGGGAAAATAAACGCTCAGGGTGAGTCTTGTTCAACATCATGGAAGTTTCTCGACAAAATCCTCCTCTTCTCTCTCACACCCCAACCCCACAGTCCCCCCTCCCCCCGCTCCTATCGGACACAGCTGTACCGGATTTCTTGAAGCTTGAAGTGGACCTTCCGAGAAAAGAAAGACAACTCTTTTCTTATCCAAGGGATGCAATTTTTTCCATCGATTTCATTTTCTTTTAGGGAAAATACCGTAGGTGGCGTCTCTGCGACTTCACGCAAGACAAATCAAAGCTGTTAAGCATTTTCCAAAATGAATAATCATCCAGATCATAGACGAGGAGCCCACGCACTGCTATAATGTGATTTTCCTGACTAGTGATTCCACACCAAAATGACCCTGTTTTGATGACAGGGTCCATTAACAAACTGAACAGTATTATGAACAAATTCTGAACTCTCTGTCACAAACACCTGCAAGTGTTCAACAGGTTTTCTTTTTCATAAAATTTAAACCATAATTTCTCGGGCATCAGAAGATGCGAGCAACGACTTGAATAAAAAGAAAGAACAAATCTGAGCATTTTGTTGCAATAAGAAAGGGATAAAGCATGACAAACGAGTAAAACAGTCTTGTAATTTATTTGCAGAGAAGAGATATCTTGGGTGGCCCGATAGCACAATGGGTAGGATTCTGGCTGGTCACCCATGAGGAAGTCTTAGAGTAGTGGGCGTAGGTCTCGTCTTAAAAAACTCTCAGTTTTCTCAAGCTTTGACAATTTCCTTTATCTTTATTTTACTTCATAGATTCCTATTAATGCTAGATGACCGCACTGTCTTTAGCAGTTGTACTTGAATGGCTTCTGATTCTGCATCTTTTAAGCGTCTAAGTATGTACGTGTGTGTGTGTGTGTGTGTGTGTGTGTGTGTGTGTGTCTCTTTTTCTCTCTCTGTCTGTATATGTGTCTTTCTCTGTGTGCGTGTTAGTGTGGGAGGGTTTTGATGATTTACAAAGCATGTAAAGAATTGAGAAAGAAACGATATAATTATGGACCTAAATTTCTTAGCTTTCTTTCTAAAATATTGATAGGCCAATAAGTATTTAGCACTGTTTATATAATCTTTTTACGTTTTCTCTGTCACAGAGTGTAGAGGGAAAAGTTTTGCCTAATGGGGGGATTTAGATTGGGTGTGGATGGGGGGAGGAAGCTGCAGGGTTTCAGCTGAGTCACTAGTCAAGCAACAACAGATACCACTCTTACGTGTACCTACCCATGTCCTGAATCGTTCACAAAATGAAATCTTCTGACCCATTCTACGCACCTGTAGGTTACTGTTGTCAGATACTAGATCATTCTTTATAAAATACATAGATAATATATATATATATATATATATATAAAACCACAAACATGGCAAATACATCAACAAACTTCTGTGACCTTTTGCTAGAAGTCCCTAGCGGCTTGTCATCTAAATTCTGTCTCTCTCAAACTCTTCCCGTTTTTGTATCTATCAGACTTTTTTCTTTCTTTCTTTCTTTCTTTCTTTCTTTCTTTCTTTCTTTCTTTCTTTCTTTCTTTCTTTCTTTCTTTCTTTCTTTCTTTCTTTCTTTCTTTTGTGCTGCTTAACTCTGTAAATGCGAATGGAACATTGTTTACAAAACGTTTGTTTTCGAAAAATCACCCGAACTTTCCTTGTATTGTCATCGCTGAGGGTTGTAGCTATGTGCATGCAGAGCTAGGGAGGCTGACGTTGATTAGATGTGACGCATGCGTGTTGCAGGCGTCCTCTTTGGCGAGGGCGAGGAGCACGAGAGTGTAGAGAACGCCTTCCGTTACGCCGTCTACCGCATCGACCACGACAAGGACCTGCTGAAGGACATCCGTCTGGCCTACGACTTCCAGCACGTGGCAGGCAACGACAGCTTCTTAGCCTCCAGGAAAGGTAAGCGCCTGTCGTGCTGCTTGTCGGCCCCTGCCTCTCTCTCTCTGTAGGTATTCTGTACCTATACCTAGATACTCTCTGTATGCGTGTCTTTTCACATTGTCAGGCGATACAAGTATTTTGGTGTCTGGTCGATCAGAGTCAATAACAATCCACGTTTTGTTCTTATTTTTTGAAGTTGGTTTTTGTTTTATTGTATTCCTTTTTCTCCGTCTTATTCTCCATTTCTCCATCCTTCCCTTACGTCTTGTTTCTTTCTTTATCTTTCTGTTCTTCCTTTTTATAATCGTTTTTTTTCCTATATTTTCTACTTTTTTCTTTCTTCCGTCTAACCTTCTCTTTATTTTGCTCCTTCTCTTCATGGCTTTTTCTTTTCTCTCTGCTACGCTTACTATATTCTGATTTCAATCTCTTTTCCTCACTCGTTTGTGTTTCTTGCTGTCTTTTCTATCTCTTCTTCTCTTTCCTTTTTATTTTCCTTCCTCTATATTTCTATCATCCTTTTCTCTATTTTTCCACTTCTCTTTTTTGCACATTATTTTTGTTGCTCTTCTTTTTCTGCTTCACTTTCTCTTTTCACTGGTCTCGTCGTTTTCACCTGTTTTTCTCTTTCTCTCCAGCCAAATGTTTCATGTTTATTTTAAATTAGATAACATCTCGTCCAACCCCCCCCCCACAAATTATATCACTGTCAAATAGTAAATCAAGTAAAAGCAGACAAAGAAAACACTATTTTTTAGTTATTTGCTTATGTAAGTTGTTGTTTCAAGACGGCCTCATGTGTTGTTTTATATTTGTTCATTTCTCCACTTTTGTCAGTTGTCCTAAATTCAGACTTTTAACATAACCAGCAGGTGCTGCCGATGCGAGAGATTTAAGTATATTAATTAATAAATTAATTAAGTATATTAATCGTCACTAAGCACGGAAGATACCTTTGTGACATCGCACACAAAATAAGGTCTTGCCTTCAGGTCAAAACTCAGATCAGACCGTTCATATTCTATGTCTTGTATCTAGTGAATGAAACTAATCTTATTACTTCTTTAGCACATTTTATATTTCTATAAAATAAACCGATGTAGTGAACTTGTCTCATTTAATAACATTAATTACTTACTTACTTAGTCCTCTTCGTACCTAGGTGGTACATAAGGCATCCATAGAGACCTCTATTTTTGTCTGTCATTAACATTAATTCCTTGATTGAAAATACGTTTGTAGTCTGGTTGGATTAAAGCATATCTCAAATATGCAACTTAAACTATTGAAGGTGACTGACTGTAAAATCCAGTGTTTGCTACGACCTGTGTGCAAGAAATTCCAGAGATGCGCATATAAAGTTTTACATTAATTAGCTAAGAGGCAAAAATTAAGCCCTGTAAAGTACACGATGTTGATCCTCGTTCCTGAACTTCAGCCTCTTTGCCATAAATACAGTTCAGCTGTAAATTAGGAATTTACTGGGGTGTGCTTTAAAAAAAAATCCGCTGTGGTTATTATCTGCACGCCCCTTTGCCTCTTCTAAGTGTTATCGTTCTACGGATGGAATTTTTTTTCTGTCGGGAACACTCTTCCTTCCTGTTATCGAACTTGGAACACATTTCTAAACTTGCTACAGGGGCAGCCATAACACTGTCCCTATAAACCATCAGCTTGATGTTGCCTCGCCTACTGTCATGTCTAGTGAGAAATATTTCAGCCAAGTCCGCCAGTTTTCTAGTAAATAGTTTAATTTAGTGGGCTTTATATTGGAATGTCAGGAGATTACAAGCAAGCTTAATCTTTTACATGGTAGTCGTTAACAAGTTAAATCAGAGTTGCTTAGACGAAAAACCATGTTTTGTAAAAAAAAAGTCATAATATTTGGCTTCCTACTCTCACTTGTAGCTCTACAGCTAAAATTATTATTTATCATTATTTCTAGTTTCTCTTACACTGGTCATATCCCATTTACTTGTGTTATTATTTCATCATATCTAATTTTTAAGCTCAGGTCAAATTTCTTTAATGCAATACTATTGGAGTATTCTCTAGGTCTGCAAAATAAAAAAGCAACTAGTTAAAAAATTGTTATTGACAGATTTTTATCTTTAGATTAAAGTTTTTGTCCTGGCGCTTGGGGCATCCTTGCACTGAGCAAATAAATTAGTTTGAGGATACATGCTACTCTCTTCTTTTGTGAGCTAGTAAAATTCTGCATTCCATGATCACTAAAAAAAACATCCACTAATAGATAATAATAGAGAGAGAACTTAAATGTTAGAGCTAAGGCTGCACTCAGGTTCTCCTTATCACCCTGGAGAAGCTTCGAGAAGCACAGCAGAACATCCGCTTAGGGTAAACTTAAAATATTGTCTTGATTATTTTTTTTTACGGCTAGTACCTCGCGGACTTGTTAAATTTATGTAATAGTTTCATCTTCTGCCAGATTCTGAAATGAAATATTTCAATTTTGGTTTCTTTTTAAAGATAATTATTCGCTGATTAAAAAAAATTTAGCCAATATCCTGTCCGTGGTTGCAGTTCTCCAAAACCCATCTTAGCTTTCAGGCAAAGACGGAGTGTCCAAGGATGTGGATCTTTACGGAAATTACATTTACGGCAGGGATATGTAGATTGTAAATAGATATTTCCAGATTTTAGTTCGCGCAAAACTATTTGTGTTTGTGTGTGTGTGTGTGTGTGTGTGTGTGTGTGTGTGTGTGTGTACGTGCGCTCCTCTTACACAGCTATAATCTCTTATAACCACTCACAACTGTAGGCTCGACGACGATTAAAATCCACTCAACTTTGGACATCTGTAGACTAACTTTTACAAGAAAACTGCCCAGCGTTACGGTCGCCATTACAGTAAATCTGCGATTGAAACCACTTATATTTTGTTCGACTTACCGGCAAATGGAGTGGCTTAAGTGCCTAGCAGGCGACTCACAAGTGAGTGCCAGACATTAATGTCTTGACTTCCACTTCACCATCTCTCTGTGACCGAGTGAAATATTAAACATGAGAGGTTTTTACGCGGCAGTGCTTACGACTGGTTTGAGATAAGTAATCCCTATCTTCGACCCTGGGTCTTCAGGCGAGCACCGTACATATGCTCCACCAGACCGGGCTCTGGCACACTGGAGCGCAAAAGGTCTGGAATTAAGTTTGTCCTGGTTACTATGTGATGCTGTATTGTTGGAGAGGAATCAGAACCGAAAGTGGATTGGTATTGGACAGAGGCTAGACAAGCAGACAGAGAGGAGAGAGAAGGGGAGAAGTGGTCAAGAACTCGAGATTAGTCTGCTGAAAAGAAAAACTCAAATAAAACTGCTTGCACCTACCACGACCCTAAATATTAAACCGTTTTTGGACTTCGACAAAATGCAAATGTCTTAATTCCAAGACGAAAAGGTATTTACAGAAAAACAAGAACAAACGTTGACTAATTGATTGATTTAATGATCCACTGACTGATGTTGGTTCATTGCAATATTGATCAATCAGCTGAAGGTTGAGATCAATAAACGGCCCTTGCAGCCTGCCTTAATTGATCTACAACCCAAGCCAGAATCGTAACAGTTGTGTGCAGTTTACAAACGGTGCAGGATTACGCTATGGGGGGAAAAACCGCCTCCCGTTGGATGGAACCTTTTAGTCGATGGCAAACACTCCTCAAAGGTCAACAAGGGCAAGAATTCTGCTGAGAAAGGAAAGTCGCGGGTAGGAAAGTGTCAATTGATTTTTACATATACTGTACTCTCAGACGTTTCCAAGAAGAATGGCTTTAAACAGTAATGATTTCCAGGCTTTGTGATGTAATCCTCTGGAGGATTGGAGAGAAACGTAGCTTTCCATACTTCTGCCGGAAGTGAGAGTTGTCCGCCGGTGTAAGTACTCGACTGCCGGGAATCTCTCGGAACCCATCAGTGGTTTGTATTTTAACAGTGATGTGAATTCGCAAGGAGTGTTAAGCTCAAGTGTCTTTGGACTGGGTTGAACTGGTACTGTTCTTGTCAGAATGCACGAGGCGTTAACAACACTCGATATTCAAAGAATAAAACCAATTCCCAGTTCAATCTCTATGTGCGTGTGTGCGTGTTTGAGTTGTAAAAAGCGTCTCTTCTAATTTGTTTCATGCTTCCACCTCGAAGAATAATGATATTGATATAGATATTTTTCCTAGAAAAATCCCTAGAAGAAGTAGAGAAAATTAAGTGACACTTTAATTAATATTAAATCATGCTGTCAAGGCACGCATCACCTTAATAATAATAATTATCAGTTGAACTCCAACTTGAACTCTAGAAAAATGTGATGTGTCTCTACGTTTGTTTATTTTCACGACTTTAGCTCTAAATAGCTACTTGGCGCACTGCGAGGGCTCACAGCAAGGAAAAGCATTTGAGACTATTTTTCCCCAGGTCATTACACTTGATTTCCAGTGATTATGCGAGTTTTGCAATCTTTGATTTAAAAAAAAGCTTGACACCGACACTAGAGACTACACTCAAAGGATCTTCAAAAGTAAATTTTTATCAGTGGCATCTTGAATCTGGAATTGACGTTCAGCAAGCTTGTTAATTTGTCTTTGCTCTTTTTCGTGAACCTCTTAGTGGAATCTCTAAATCACAGGATACTCCTCTAATGGCGCGCGACAGCGTTTGTCCCTGGATGTTTGACCAGATGTATGTGTGATCGAGAGAGAGAGAGAGAGAGAGAGATGGACAGACAATGAGAGAAGGAAAGAAGGTCTGATCAATATTGGTTGTGGTGTTGCTGCAATTCTGCATCATCTTTTTTGTCTTATTTCGTTTCCTTAGTTGTCTTCTTTGCCTACTTAATTGTCTTCCTTTTTTTGTTTGTAATTTGTCTCGTGACTTTGCGTCTTTCTCAGTTTTCTGCTACATCTGTCTGACACTGCTAAATAAATTTATCATTACTTTAAGAAATGTGCTTTAATAAAATTTTCAATGCTTTATTCCAGTTTTTTTTCTAAAGTTACGATCTAGCGAAAGGAGTTGAGATTCAAATCCAACCGAAGGTTCTTTGCTCCTTACTAATGCAACTTTCCGACAGACAGCATGACAAAATCTTTAACACGAACGGCAACTAATGTCTGTTGGCTTGACATTTTAAAATCTGTTTTATCAAGCATTAACTAAATTATGTTTTCGAAGAAAAAGTAGCAGACCTGGACATCTTCGGAAAAGTGACAGAATGTTGTGTACTTTTTTCTTTTTGCTGTATACATGTTCATCATCTGTAGAAGGGTGCGTTCCGATTTCTCTCTTCCAATTCCACCGAGTGCTGAGTCAATTTTTTTTTTTACGATTTGAGACACGTTAGCAGACACCGGAGAAGGCAATGGTGCCTAGGTTCTTCAGGAACTAAGTACAGCTGGGAAGCGTCTGACCCATCCAAGCACCCGGAGACTTGTCAAGGAATTCTTTTCGTGACCTTTAGCCCTAGACGAATAATTACCGGTAATAGTATTTCTGCCTTGACTGATAAAGCAGTCCCCTAAAGGGTGTGTAATTTTAAAAAGTGAAACAAAATGGTGCGCCTACGCTCGCCTGTGCTGCACTCTCACTATCGTAATTGGTCTTTTTAAGTTCATCAAGACGGCCGCGTAGGAACCAATTAAAACAAAGAAATTTTGGGACGTTAATTTTATTAGATTAAAAAAAAAACTTGGACGAGGGTTTGTCTCAAAATAGACGAAGACCGAAGTCTTTGTCGGTGGATCTAATTTTGAAGGCTCGGCATGCCATTTATTGTGGATGCCATGAATGAATGCCGTGTAACGTAGTGGCGAGAGCAATGATGAGAAAGCTCGGACCTCTTTTTCGTCCCGCTAACGAGAACCTTACGAGCGCTGCGGAAATGAAGTTAAATGAGTGGCGTAGGGTGGCGAGGTCGGGCCAAGCACGGGCCTCCATCAGGGAAAGGTCGCGTCTGTCAAAAGGTCGATCACAGGGCTGACTTCCATATCAGATTACAAATAATGTTTTAGCTTGCTCACGAACTGTGTCTATAGAGCTGTGCCACAAGGTGCGAACGTTTTTCCCCTGATATTCACGTCGGCAGTGTAACAGCAACCTTGACTACCCTCTCTCTCTCTTTTAGCTACTGCTGGTGAACTTGCTTAAGCCTACGCCATAGTTAAGTTTAGCTTCAGCGAAAGAATAACAAAAAAAGACAATAATAAGGAAATACCGTTGTAATAAATAATCTAAAAACAAGTATGTGTGAGTGAGTGAGTGCACAATAATGTATTTTTCACTTTGCGATATGTCAAAACTGCGGTTTCCGATCTCTTTTCATACTCATGTTATTCCCCGTCTTTGCACTTAATTTTTATAGCCCAGGGGCCAGTTGCACAATTGTAAACACTTTTAGGCATTAACTCTATTTAGATAATTAGTTTAAAGTGCACACCGAAATTTTAGAATTTTTAAAACTAAAACTGTTTTAAGTAAGATAAAGCTGTTTAAGTCTGACTTTCCGTCCTGTCAGTACAATTTTTTGTATGTTTTTCTGCAATGCATCAAAATGGCTAAGAGGAGATTTTGCTTCTTTAGAACAGTTTTAAGGTTTAGAAACATGTTGTGCAACTGGCCCCAGAAAACTATTTCTTGCTTAGTTTCAATATAACCATTTACAGCCTGAAACAGAAAAGTTAAATTCTTTTCAAGACATGCTGTCTTATAAGAAGACTTTTTCTGGCTAGGTTTGTCTTGTTTTGATTGCACAAATTCCGGCTAAAGGAATCCTTCTGTTTTGATGACAGAAGTTTCAATCCTTAATTTTGTCAGAAAAATTTTTGAAAAAATATCCGAATAGCATTTTCAAAGCTTTTCAATTTTAAGAAAGCAAAACAAGAATATGTTTGATTCGTGACAAGAAAAAGGGTTCTGAGTGAAGAAGAAAGTGAAGGTACATCCACACAGCACCTGCAACAGTGCATGCGGCGTGCAACCCAAACAAAACAATTAATAAATTATAAACCAATAAACAAATAACAAACTACCAAATAAATAAAAAATAAAATGCCAAATAAATAAATATCAGAAACATTTTAATGTAGCAAGGGCGTGGAATTACAAGTAAAAGATGACGAGAGATTTCTAGGAAAACATTCTTGTCTGTCTGTCTGTCTGTCTGTCTGTCTGTCTGTCTGTCTGTCTGTCTGTCTGTCTGTCTGTCTGTCTGTCTGTCTGTCTGTCTGTCTGTCTGTCTCAACTACTCCCCAGCACGTCTATCCTAGCAGCGGTGTCAATGTTTGGAGAGCTGGGTGTTTCTTGGGATTTGACAGATGCCCGAGTGCAGTGATGATGCCCTGTTCCCTGGTGATTGCTGGCCAGACCTCCCATCGATTCCATGTCAGTCCAGTCGTCTGGTTAACACGACTTCTCCAAAACCATCTAGAAAACTGCGAATGACCCAAGTGCATATATTAAATGTTTCTGTTAAGTACATGTTTTACTGTCTCATTAAATAAGCAACAATTTAGCCAGCCAATAAAAGGATGACAACATGACATTGTGGTGTAGCTTTTGAAACAGTGCGTCGCTCGATTTGTATCGTAGGTCTATGAAATGAAATCATCCGGAGGGATTCCAAACGGCTAAACAATATACAGAACTTTTACCTGTGTTTGTATATAAAAATTTAACAAATTAAAAAAACTAAAAGCTCTAATGACAGAGACACCTTAGCTGTTGTTTGAAAAAAGGACAGCAAAACTAGAAAGTTAGAATGCAAATTACAGCGTTTGACATGAAGCTTTGCTTGTCCAACTCCTTTCATTTCTGTCGTCTGCTTGTCCGTCTTTCTCTCTTTCTCAATCTGAGTCTGTCTGCCTGTCTGTTCGTCTGCCTTAGTTATTCATTTCCAACGAAAATACCTTTATCTGGAAAATTCGTTTGACTATATCTCTTGCCTGTAACTCGGGTTTCTGCAAAGAACACCAGCTTTCCCTAGCATTTGTAAGGAATGTTGTAGAAGAAAAAAAAACGAAGTTTGTTGTGGTTGAAGAGCTGTAATGACAGTCACAGCATGAGGAGAGAGCCGGCATAAACGTTTAAAAAAATTCAAACCTTAAAAAAATGGAGCTCTGGCTTTCCTACCGGGACGTTATCAGATGTGTTTGTATCTTTTCCTTTTCTTTCCTAAGCCTTCGTCCCTTTCTTTCCTGTAGCAATTTTCTGTCGGAAATCAACTTGAGCCTCGAGACGCTATGTGGAAATGCTGGCCTTGCGATCTGTGTGGACTCTCATCGACTTTAGCAACCTCACACGGAGGACGGGTTAGATATCTGGCAAAGAGGACTAAACAGAACTTTTTTTTCTCAGGGGAGGCAAGTGTCGAAGTTGCTGGTGAGAATCAGGGGAATTAAGCCATCAGCCTGCTTGTATGTCTGAGTGAGAAAGTGTGTGTGTGTGTGTGTGTGTGTGTGTGTGTGTGTGTGTGTGTGTGTGTGTGTGTGTGTGTTTAAAGACTGATAAACTGAAGACTCAAAGACTCAAATTTTTCACTGTTAGGCCATTGATTCATTCAACTGGATTCGCGAGCTTCCCGCCATTGTTACAATATTATAGTGTATGCAATGTAACAGGTTATGTGTCATATTAAACATAATTGATAAAGTGAAAAGTGTATTCTTGAACGTACATACTACATCAACTGTTACACTCACATACACAATTATATCAACTCTTATAAACACATTTTTATATTACATCAAAACTTTAGAGACTGATTAAGAGTAAGAAACAGCGATTGATAGAGCGAAAAAAAAACTAACTTGTATTAAATGTGTATATGACTGTTACTGAGATGACTAAGGTGCCTCTATCACTATTACACAGGAGAACAGCATGATCAGGGGACTTTCTAGAAACGTGTACAATAAATACATAATTATTATAGTTTACATCAACGCGATCACAAACAATCTAAACCTTTACACTCTTTCCTTTTTTATTTATCTTTTTTTGTCAGTCCAATCTGCTCTCGACTGTCGAATAGTTGCTTGACTAGCTTGACTATTATTTTCCTCAAGCTTGTCCAAAACTTAATTAGCAGATTTCGTTATCTATATCATCGTTTGATGATAGGCACGTCATGATGTTTTTCGAAGAAAGTTTCGCTGTTTTGAAGAAAGTTTCGCTGTTTCTAGAAGTGGTTTTTCAAATCTAAATTCCAAAAAGGTTAAAGCAAGTTGAGTCAGAATGTCGGAGCCTTGCGGTTCTTTGTTTTTGACTTCCAACGGCTTTTCCTGTTGTCGTAAATGTTTGTGCGTGGGAATGACTCATGGGTTTTAAACATTTTCCCCACGAAATGAGAGTCATATTTTTGCCGGAATCTTCATCAACCAGAAAACGACAGAACCAAAAAATCTCGCGAAAAGAGGACATTTGCCAGCATGCATTTTGGCAGCCACATCCTTTGACACGGAATCACAAATTGCACAGTGGCGAACAAAACCTTTAATTGTCCTTTGATTTTTTTCAGGTTGTCGATCTTCTCTCGTTTGCTCTTCTTTTCCTCTCTTTTTCTTTATTTCACTTTCACGAATGTACTGCTCACGAAATGTAACGCAAAGTGACAACTAAAGGAGAAATCTGTTATTTCTTTGCTGTGTTTCAGTGTGCAGTCAGGTGGAGAAGAACCCTGTGGCAATATTTGGGCCTCGTTCTGAAACTATCGCAGCTTACGTCAACTCCATGTGCACCTCGCTTCAGATCCCGCACCTGGAAATGAGGCTGGACGCCAGTGAGGTGACGGCCACCCAGGGTATGTCCGTGAACCTTCACCCAAGCGCCACGGAGCTGGGAAAAGCTTTGACGGACCTGATCGCGTACTATGGCTGGGAGCAGATCCTCATTGTCTACGAGAGCAGGACAGGTATGTAATCGCGCAAATATTGGTCCTCATAATGACATATTAGGATGTGCACCTTGTTATAAAATATTGTTGAGTAGATACAATAAGGCTTCCTCGCAAAGTACGGCAACTGAATGGTGCAATGGTTGCAGTGAAGATCGTATGTCCTGGGTTCAGATCTCGTCTCGGGCACGCTGTTCTTTCTACAGCGATTTGTTTATCCTTGTTAGCCGCCTTGTTTATCGTTGTCCCGCATACTTATGCGCACTTCCTCACGCAGACACGTTATATGGTATGTATTAACATATTGTGTGTTATGTATATATCTCTTAATGTAGGATTGAAGAAATTGAAATTATTAGAGTAGAACTACCATATGAATTTTTACAGGAGTTTATCATCATCATCATCATCATCATCATCATCATCATCATCATCATCATCATCATCATCATCGTCGTCGTCGTCGTCGTCGTCGTCGTCGTCGTCGACACCAGAGATCGAGCTAATATCGCAGTAGCTCACCCAATGTCAGTTTCACTTGATAGCAGTTTGCAGACATTACATGTTAACCGGGGAAAGTGCTAATGATGATCTAAAATTCAGTTTTATTAATATATATGTATATACGCTTGTACAGGTGTGCGGGCACGAGGAAGCCCACACTAGTGTGTTTGAGAGGATAAGTAAGATAAATAACAAAAAAGGCAAAAACAACTTACCATCAGACTTCCCCAAAATGTCAACGATTATTGTTCTCTGCTCTTTCATCCTACCAAAAAAGACTAAAATAAAATAAAATAAAATAAAATAAAATCTGAAAATATTGGATCTTCTAGAAATACGACACCTTGTTATAACATATTCAAATGTCTGTTATGTCTGTTTAATGGGCCTAAAAGACCCCTTAAAGGTAACTCTGTAGTTTTCCTAGTTTTTGTTTTTCTGTTATTTCTGTACCTCATTTTCTAATCAATTATCTTTTGAATAGTTTCACACATTGTCCATCGGGTTCCTTCCTCTGTTTGGTTCTCTTTTCTCGCAACTGTCCTGGCCTCGTGTTTGTGTTAATGTTACTCTCAAAACCTCCAAAGTAAATAGCCTAGAGAAAGCCACAGCCGATCAATGCAAATAAATACAAACAAAAGTGCAGTTTAATGTGATGCTTCTTGCCAAGGGGTAGATTTCTTTCTAATTAACCTTCCTTTTGCTCAATCTTTTTGAGCCATTCAACAGTCATCGCAGTTTATAGAGAATTGTCACCAAAACACACTTAATTTTTACAGCTCTGGGGCCAGTTGCACAACACGTTTCTAAACCTTAAAACTGTTCTAAAGAACCAAAATCTCTTCTTAGCCATTTTGATTCTTTGCAGAAAAACATACAAAAAATTGTACTGACAGGACGGAAAGTCAGACTTAAACAACTTTACCTTACTTAAAGGAGTTTTAGTTTTAAAAGTTATAAGATTGCGGTGTGCACTTTAAACTAATTATCTAAATAGAGTTAAGGCCTAAAAAAGTTTAAAATTAGAAATGTGTTGTGCAACTGGCCCCAGCTCGTTTTAAAGTTGCATTTTATCACTTCTTGGCCTTTTGGCTAACATTAACTAGTAAAACTCTGTGTGAGTGTGTGTGTATGTGTATGTGTGTGTGTGTGTGTGTGTGTGTGTGTGTGTGTGTGTGTGTGTGTGTGTGTTACACATCTGGTAGCTCTTCTCAACACTGTAAACTTTTTAACACAAGTGAAAATTAAACCACTGTTTGTTCTGAACCACTAATGGAAAAAACATGAAGATGTTTTAACGTTCCGCAACAAGAGATGCCTCTTGCGTGAAGATGTTTACATCGATCCTGCACCTTAAATTAACAAAAACAAAAACAATCAGCCAGAAAGAATCAGCGTGGCTTACAAAATAATTCTTACAGGTTCTCTCGACTGGGCTAAAAACTCACAGTTTTTCATATGATGGAATAGTCTGTTAACCAAAGTAGTTTGCCAGCCAAGTGTAGTCGACCCAGTTTCAGTTTAATTAAGAGATCATCTCAACCGTGGCGTGCTCTGTAAAACAAGTCGCGTGCAACGGAGAAGACATTTTTTTGTGAATTTGATTTTCCACCTTGTAACCCACAGGTCGGCACTAATTAAGCAGTTCTGACAACACTGAAGCAAAATGGCTGCTATTTCCCTGCAGTGCAAGTAGTGGAAAGAATGTTTTCAGACAGGATCAGAAGGAATTCATTCTTCTCTTTTGTGTCCATGACCATGCGTTTTATATATATATATATATATAGAGAGAGAGAGCAATGAAAGTAAAGAAGAAACTATCGATACAGAAGAGCCTTGAACACGAATAACTAACACACACACACACACACACACACACACACACACACAAACACACACACACACACACACATGTACTCATATGCATTCATACTCAGACTAACAATTCATGTCTTAGCCCTCCTAGAAGGTTTTAGTTAGTCTGGTGGAGCAATGGTTTGTGCATGTCCCCACTACAGGGAGGATTGACTGCCCTGGGTTCAGATCTCGTCTCAGGCTATACGGAAAAATCATCTTACTTCTCACACCTCACTATACACACACCTTACAAACATTATTCATTAAGTTGTCTGAAAAGAAAAATGTATGTCGTATTTGTCACCATAAGGTTCACATAAAAACCAGTTTGAAAATTCTTGTTTGTGGCAGATCTTTCTAAGGTCCAGAGCGTCATCAGGGGCGACTTTCATCGGAAGATAGACATTTTCGTGCGGCAGGTTGACATAAGGAATATGCGGAGTGTCCTCAAAGAGGCCAAGATGAACAAGTGGAAACGGATTCTGGTGGATCTCCCGGTCGACGCAAGCAGCCTTTTTCTGAAAATGGTCCGTAGGTTGATTCCTTCCTAAGCTTTAAGATGAAGAGTAAAACTCAGTAAAGAGGTGAAGGCTTTAGATCGCCATTGTGCATGTCTTGGCTGATCATGAATCGCATTATGACTGGAACTCATAGAAGCTATTGGGGGAACTGTCACGATGTTTAGTTCCTTCTGTGTCAATGAGGAGCTATGGTCTTCGTATTTTGTAGGTATTTGTATGCGTGTATATACAGCTAGATAAATGTACTGATATATAAGAATTTGCAAGACAGGTTTAGTTACACGGTTCCCTCTTTTTTCAGGCTCTCCAGGAAGGCATGATTGATCCATATCATCATTATATTCTCACCAACCTGGTAGGTTTATTAATACTATCATGATTACATAGGCCTAATCAATAGTAAGAACAATCATTTACACACACCCTAACATTAAAAACCCACCCAACCTCCATACAGAAACAGACACACGCACGCACAGGCGCTCGCACGGGCGTACACACACATACAAATCCCTCCACACCTATGCACGTATACACAGGGCGACACACACACCACATGCCTCCGTACCCTTTATACCAAATATCTGAGGTTTCTTGTCAAGGTCAAGATATGTTACATTTACACGCACATACACACGTACACACACACCTACACACATACACACGCACACACACCTACAAACCTACACACATACACACGCACACACACACCTACAAACCTACACACATACACACGTACACACACACCTACACACATACACACGCACACACACACCTGCACACATACACACGTACACACACACACCTGCACACATACACACGTACACACGTACACACACACACCTGCACACATACACACGTACACACACACACCTACATACATACACACGTACACACACACCTACACACATACACACGCACACACACACACCTGCACACATACACACGTACACACACACACCTACACACATACACACGCACACACACACACCTACACACATACACACGCACACACACATACACACGTGCACACATATCATCAATGAGTTTATATCGCGCTGTATCTCACCCGATGTTTCTCACCTTGAATCGAAAGCAGCAACACGAACGTATGTTACCTCAACACCCTGCTTCAACAGAAACGTGCTGATGCTCATAGTTTCCGTGTTCTTCATGCAGGATATCGAGTGTTTTGACATGGAAGATTTCCGTCACAACTACGTCAATCTTACGGGGTTTCGCGTCGTTGATCCCGAGGATAAAAGAACAGAGGCCATCGTGAGAGACATGGGGATATACGAGCTTCAGACTGACTTGCAGCTCGTGAACACAACGGGTTGCTCGTTTTTACGAGTGAGTACTTCTTTATTTAACTTGTAAAACAGACATGGTAAAACAGTTTTTTTTTCAAAAGTATACAACGAATCATTACTTAATTAATGAACTAATGAAATTGTTTCAGTACGTTTTCAGTTGAAGTACATAAAGACACACGCTTATATCAAGCAACTGCTTACATTGTTGAATTATAAATTAAAGGTAAGAGGTGACCATTGTCGTAATAATAGAAACGAGTTTCTCTCATGTGATAATACTTTTCTCACAACTACGCAAGACACAAGTTATATCAGTTCTTGTGGTTCATCTTATTTTCTTCATTTTAGACCAAGTGGGTGAGAAGGAACATGCTTAATTAATTTAATATTTTTTGTATGTAAGCTCCCTTGCGCTTCCGTTGTTTTCAGCACGAGGTGGCGCTGATGTATGACGCGGTGTATCTTCTCGCGCATGCGCTAGAGCGATACAAACAACATGTTGTGTTACATCCGGTCAACACTAGTTGTGACGACCCTGTGCAGTGGCCCTCAGGCCGTGCTCTCTATACATATCTTAACCAGGTGAGTCACCTTCTCTCTATAATATCATGACCAGGTGAGTCACCCTCTCTCTATACATATCTTAACCAGGTGAGTCAACCTCTCTCTATAATTTCGTAGCCAGGTGAGTCAACCTCTCTCTATAATATCTTACCCAGGTGAGTCAACCTCTCTCTATAATATCATAGCCAGGTGAGTCAACCTCTCTCTATAATATCATAGCCAGGTGAGTCAACCTCTCTCTATACATATCTTACCCAGCTGAGTCAACCTCTCTCTATAATATCATAGCCAGGTGAGTCAACCTCTCTCTATACATATCTTACCCAGGTGAGTCAACCTCTCTCTATAATATCGTACCCAGTTGAGTCAACCTCTCTCTATAGATATCTTACCCAGGTGAGTCAACCTCTCTCTATACAAATCTTAACAAGGTGAGTCAACCTCTCTCTATACAAATCTTAACATGGTGAGTCAACATCTCTCTATAATATCATAACCAGGTGAGTCAACCTCTCTCTATACATATTTTACCCAGGTAAATCAACCTCTCTCTATACATATCTTAACCAGGTGAGTCAAGCTCTCTTCTAGACATATCTTAACCAGGTGAGTCATCCTTTCTCTATACATGTCTTAACCAGTTGGGTCATCCTCTCTTTAAAGTATCTTAACCATCAACCTCTTTCTATACATATGTTAATCAGGTGGGTCAACCTCTCTCTAAAATATCTGAGCCAGGTGGGTCAACCTTTCTCTCTTTAATATCGTACTCAGGTGGGTCGAACTCTCTATACATATCGTAACCAGATGGGCAAACCTCTCTATACATATCTTGGCTAGATTGGTCAACCTCTCTCTCTCTCTCTTCTATATAGTCTGACTCAACATTAACCTCACTGGTATGAGCTAGCAAACTACAAGAAGACACTTGAGGGTAATGACAGTGTCTAGGGTAATCTGATTAAAACATTACCGATGTCAGTGAATATTTCCTCTACAAATGAAACCTACTTTCTTCTCTAATGTGCCCAACACCCCCGTAGTTTGTACTGCACACCAGAATCATTTTGCGTTTATCAGTCAAGAAATATTTTTCAAGAATAATAGTGAAGACGATAGGAGATTGGTGAAAAAAATATGTAAGAAAAGGTCAGTTTAGTGCAGACGCGACACAACACCTGAAAAGTCAAAAGATCAAGCTGAAATAGCTTTGATTAGATCGGGAACCTTTCTGGTTTAAATTACTACCTAATGAGATTAAACATTTTCATCCAAGGCACATTGTAGTTGTAATATCCGGTTTTTAATTTGGGACATTCATGGGAACGTTTCCTCTTTCAACTTCTTTGAAAGAATTAATTTTCATGTAGTAAACTAGTTATTTTCTAGCTAAAGTAAACATGCTACACGTTTTTAGACATTTTATGTTGTATTGACTTTTCGTCATTATTAACCTTTCTATAATAATTACAATGCTATTTATAGCTCTCGACCCTGCCATTGGTCTATTTCAAATTTGTCAGATACATGCAGGTCAGTGTTACATGTACACATAATTCTTTAACTCATTGGTCTCGTAAGGCTGAAATGGGGTCAAAGCAATAGCTGGTGTCATGAATTTACCCCTTTTTCAAAAAATTATATAAAGTTAACGAAAAGAGGTAGACGAACAATTTAAATTGATAATGATAGATCAAACTGTGTAAAAAAGAAATATCTTTACCTTTTGTTTGCTCAAAAACACACTTTTATGGTATTCCCAACAGAATATACCATGATAATGATCAGTCACAAAAACTTTTATACAGTTTTTCGAGCCCGAAAAAAAACAAATAAAAATAACATAAGGGAGGAAACTGCTACAACCGTTGGAAATCGTCTACCACGATTCCCTCCCTTGAACTGACAGAAACTGACAGGAAGTCAAAAGATTTTTTTTAAAACAAAGGAATGTTCGAGAATCGAAGCACGTTGTGTCTCACTTTGACATGGATTTTTACTTCAACAACCGCAAAGGAGAAGAAAATAGTAAGTAATTTTAAGATTCTAATATATATTCTAATAAAAAATATGTTTGTTTGGAACTTTATGTCTGTATATATTGTGTAAATAATTTTTTTTTTTATATCCGACCGGGAATTTCCAAAAGTTCTCAAGCGCGTACAGTCGTAATCTTTCGTTTGATTTTAATACTCGAAGACTAAACCTATGTATCTTAAAATTTACACCAAGTGAATGTTTTAAAAATGCTCTTTAAATCGGTGTATTACTGATGGTTGTCCTTACTATAGGTTAATAAATATAAATTTTCAAAGCTGCCGGTCGAACTTTCTTTCCCTGGTATTGGGTAGCCATTTTCTAAACAGAAAGACAGGTACCGTCGGCAAACGCAAAAAATGTCTATCAAACGTGCAAACTTCGTCATGAAAAGAAGATCACTCGATAGAAAAATGAATGAACTATCGTCTGCATTAATATTTTTTTCCGAAACAACGCATTTTATGCGTGTATAAAATAAACAAAAATGTGCCTGACGAGGAGTTAAGGCGCGCGTCAGCGTAAGACGGCTGGCCTTAAGTCGATTAGAGGCCCGGATGCAATGCGTTAAAGCCGTGTTTCAACACAAATTGTTGTTACAAGCATCAGACAACATGTCATACAGCTTAGTAGGTTACACTTGCTGTGTACTTTCAGATGACGATCAAAGGGTTATCTGGTGATGTGCGACTTAAAGATGGAAAACGATTTGATCTAAAATTAGATGTTCTTCAGCTCAAGACAAAAGGACTTGTCAAGGTGAATACTCTTCTGCCCTTGTTTTCCTTCACTCGTTCGTCAATTTCTTTCTTTCTTTCTTTCTTTCTTTCTTTCTTTCTTTCTTTCTTTCTTTCTTTCTTTCTTTCTTTCTTTCTTTCTTTCTTTCTTTCTTTAACACTAGGATATTGTATCTTATCTCTTACTACTTGTGTTGTATGGAAATTCGTCATATTTAAACATTTTTGTTTGATTGAGCTTTTCCTTTTTAAACCGTTCTTTCCGTTTTCAGGCTGGTACTTGGCAGTACCTCTCTGGTCTCAACATGAGTCGAGCTGAAAAAAGTCAAGGGTCTCCTTTCGGTAACAAAACCCTGATTGTTACCACTGTCAAGGTGAGCGGATTTCCCCCCACTCCCCTTCCCCACTGAGCTTTGATATGCCTTTTTCATTTTTTTCCCGGTCCCTTCTCAAGACACTTTTCACTGTTCTAAATATTTCAAAAACAAATTTCATGTAGAATTTTTGCAATAATTTACAATGTGCACACGGCCAACATTGTGTCACAAATCGAAGCAGGTGATCCAAGTAATGAAAACACTGACCTTTCTGCCCTGAACGAAGCCATGAACAAATTCGTGGAAAAATAACAGTTCTTCGGAAGTACGGATCAGTAGCTTTCTATCTGTTCTAATAGTTATTTCCAGGCAAGGTCGCCTGTGCAGCTACCACGTTCGTCAACTATTGGCCATGTCACACACACACAAACACAAACACAAACACACACACACACACACACACACACGCGTGTGTATATCGACAGTTTGGCTACCGATCTTCTATTTCAAAGTGCAAAACAATTTATGCGCGAATAACCGACACAATTTCCCAGAAAATATCTCTTGTCATAGAAAAGTTTTTAAAAATTGGGCAGAAATAATAATGATCTTAGATGGGTCTGGTCAGAACATTTTGACAATAATTTTCACAATACTAATTTATTAAAACACTTTGTTAAGCACGCCATGTTGTTTGTATTCCTTCATTGCCGACAGATTATGCAATCACGACTTGTTGATAATATAAGAACATCGTTCTTAACTTTCTTTTACTTTAGTTTCTTTCATTTCTTGGTTACAATCGATGTCTTAAACATGATCATCGTTAGAATTGTCTTAATCCTTTAACAGTTAAAAATGTTTAAAAAAATTATCGTTGGTATTAGGAAGGAGCTCACGTTGTGTAACCAACTTTACTGTAATCTTTGTTATTCCGTCTCAAAACTAAGAATCAGTAAGCTCCCCCAATGGTTTTGGATTTGTTGTCTGATCTGTAAGTAGTCGTCAGGCCGTAGACATATACCAGAGATGCGCAGTTAACCACAGGATAGTTTTAATTCAGGTCCACAGCAAGTACCCCAGAAATGTTGCGGTCATGCCCTCACATAATTCGAAATAAACCGCCCACTGCATTTGTTACTGTCGGAGTGTCAGCACGAAGGATGTAATATTCCCTTCTTTGGCCAACAGTCCAGCAGATTAACTCCACTTTTCTTTGCCGCTACACATCGTGCACTTTCTTCCCTTCCATACTTACACTGATTTTAGTTTTTTTTTTCTGAAAGCACGAGCCGAAGGAGTGTGGTGTATGAAGCGCGAATCAGAGAAGTGCAGGCAAGTTCAGCCACACTCCATACATCTTGTAAAAAGCAATCATGTTGTCTTAGTCTCGGCTGTTCGGTCTTGGTTAGCAGCAACAATAAAGGATGGCAGGGCTGGCAGTTGCGACAATGAAGACAGTGGGCCTGGTGTCTGGGCAGCACCAAGAAGGGTCAGGAGACGACGTTGACCCTGCGCCAGTAACTAGGCGCCCAGTCCTAGAGAAAAATTGCCGCGTGTTGCCGCCATGACCTCCTGGACAAGGAGAACGCGCCGGCGGTTTGAATGAGGGCGGCGCTCATGATCAAGCGATTGTGACAAGTGGACCACTCGCTCGACGGCGGGGTCATAAACAGTTACATTTCATTTTTTGCAGGGATTGTGGTTTCTTAAAAGGGTGGTATTAGGGGTGGGGTTAAAAATCGCGTAAATATATCGAGCGTGCGTGTGTGTGTGTGTGTGTGTTTTCATTGACCCTTTGACCCAAGGAAATCGATTGATTGATTACGCACGTCAGTCAGTCTACAAAATCATTTCGAAAAGGAAAAAAAAACTCTAATTAAAACATATATGGGAAATTTTAAAATATCAACATGAAAACTGCTCGAGAGAGAGAGAGAGAGGGGGGGGAAGAGATTCTTCCTAAAGTTTTAAAATAAAGAAAAAAATAATTCTACAACAAGATGCATGAAATTTGACGGAAGTGAAGAAAGAAAGCAAGAAGAGAAAGGTAATAAAAATTTCTGAAAGTGTAAGCACTGTGAATCATTAAATCAACAAAGAGGATACCAAGCTTAAAAACAATAAAATAAAAAGTAAAAAAAATTAATTCCCTTGGTGCTACGGAAATGAACTGCCAGGAAGTTTTAGATTTCAAGCCACATTCAAATTTGGAGCTGAGGATACTGCTGATGTGATGATAGTGGTGCTGAAGTAGGTGTGTACCTGAAATAGATTTTGTGGTTATTCTTTTCCTAGTCTGCTCTTTGTTGGGACGATTAACATTGTTTCTGGTTTTTTTCCCTCTCGTCTTTCTATCACGCGTATTAATTTTTGTCTTCCCTGCTTCACTGACTTGTCTTTCGACATCGGACTTCATGGACACCATCATGTTTATTGCACAAAAAAATACGAGAAAGGTGTCGGTGAAGAAGTCAAGTCTTCTTGGAATGGACACTGGTCAGAGAGGTTTTGATTGTATCTTGCGGACATTTCGTGCTTGGAATGTCCGAGGTGTTGCCCTGGGCAACTAGAGAGGAACAGGAGAGTAGGCGTGAACTGTACAGCGCAATTATCAAGGAGAGAGAAACTACTTTAGTCAGGGCTGTCAGGTTAGTTAGAGCTTCCTTGCCGAGACCAAAGATGATGATGTGGTCGAGACGGCAGGAGACTTCACTATGGTGATTGACACCAACTTGACTAGTTAGTTATTTTAACATGAAATATCTGTAAAGACCGAATTTATTATTATTTGTAAGGATTTAAATAATTAAAAAGGCAAGGTAAAAAAAATTTAATCAGCATATTAACCACGTTTCTTAAAATCCTGCACTATGAAAACGGCATCGGACGAAGTTATGAGCCTTTAGAAATACGTTATGCTGAAGCCTACACTAAAGAATTTCTTTACTGGAAAGTCTCCAACTCCACGGAGTCCAAACATCTTTGAGAGGCATTATCCTGAATCTGCGGAGGACTTATCAGAAATGTCTCAAAGGCATTTTCAGAAATGTATCGGAGCCGCCAACTAAAAGCATGAATTTGAGACAGGCATCGGAGACAGGTGTCTGCTACATAAAATCATACCAGACATCTGTCAAACAGGTTTATCTGTGGCATCTACTAAATGCGTTTCTTAAATGCGGGGTCTCAGGTTTAAGTAGTTCAAAACTTGGTGTAAGAACTTCCCACTATTCTCGGCAGTCGGATTTAAATGTCATTCGTTGTGGGAGTGACTTCATAATATAGGGACGAAGTGAAGAGAGGTCAATTAGTTCTTACTTATTTTGAACTGTTCGCTGTGTTTCTTTGCCATGGAACGCTTTGAAAACTTCAGTCTTTTTGGTCTGTAAATTGCTCAGCATGCAACGGTTTTTTTATTTTCTTGGGATGAAAAAATCGTTGGGTCGATACCCACTATACGCCTGTTTGTCCTCAACCATTGAGACATGATGCGTAGCTGTAGTTATTGCTACCCAGACCTCCTCCTTCCACTCACATATAACAAAAGGACACACACACACACACACACACACACTTACACACACACACACTTACACACACACACACTTACACTTACACACACACACACACACACACACACACACCGTACGTAGACGAAAGAGGAAGTGTGAGATTGCCAGGTGGTCTATGTTCGTGTTACAAATCACGTGAGAGAAATTTAAGCGCCAAATTAATGAGAAAACGTTTAACGGCTGTATAAAACTCAGTATAAAATACCATTTTCTAGGACCTAAGACAGTAACCTTCTGTCAGTCTCCAGATATAACTTTGAATCATTACCCTGCACAAAAAGAGAACCTAAGCCAAGATATCAGGATTGTACATGGTATCAAGTTATGTTGCAAAAGTCACAGCAGTTAGGAGATCTGGGGCCAGTTGCACAACACGTTTCTAAACCTTAAAACTGTTCTAAAGAAGCAAAACTTCTTCTTAGCCATTTTGATGCATTCCAGAAAAACATACAAAAAAATTGTACTGACAGGACGGAAAGTCTGACTTAAACAACTTTATCTTACTCATTAGTCATTATAAGGCCTTTAAACATGCTTTAATAATTAATAAACAATCATTAAACAGTTTGTGCTTCTACTGGTGTACTGTGTTTAATTCATCTTTCAAGAATATGAAGTTTTGTGTTATTGAAAGTATTTCCGACATAAATTCATTGATTATATTAAGTTATAATTTGTACTCTAAAATACAAGACAATGTGAATTTACTTCAAAGTATTGTCAACAGAAACTATAATACAAAGACATAACCAACACTAAGACCACGATTACATTCTAGATATAGCTTTACTAGTATATTCCGTGTTTTTGAGCTGAATTTGTTTGTTTATTTATTTTTAATCTGTTATGCTATTTCTGTCGGTCTTGTCTTCTCTTGTTTTCACTCTCATTGTGTTGTTTTGTTATATTTCAGCCAGATGTACATCCTCGTCTTATTGTGACGTCATTGATGGTTCGTTGCACTACAGTCTGAATGTTCTCCTTTGCATTATTCCGGTGTATTTTGTTTTACCCAACCTTAGTAAATATATATATATATATAAACATTTGATATATTCTTAATATTATCCTGACTACTGCCCTCAGTGTGTGAAACACGCATGTATGGACATTCCTCCGTAAAAATGCAAGGCAGACACACTGAAGCTTTCCTACCACCGAGACAATCATGCTTGCAGTTGCTTGAATGACGCTTGATTGCTAATGCTTACAAGTTACTAACCATGCATGCACATGCAAACATATATCTCTTTGAACATCATCGTGTCTCTCTCTTTCTCTGTTCTCTCTTTTTCTCGTTCTGTTTCATTCTTGTCTATGTTTTACTCTTTCTTCCTTCTCTTTCTGCTTGACTCTGTTAAACAGCTTTGTCACATAGCAATTTGTCACACAACAGTTTTGTCACACAGCAATTTGTCACTCAACAGTTTTGTCAAACAGCAATTTGTCACGCAGCAATTTGTCACACAACAATTTGTCACACCACAGCTTTGTCACAACAATTTTTAAAACAAAACAATTTTTCACACAACAGCTTTGTCACACAGCAATTTGTCACACAATAATTGTTCACACAGCAATTTGTCACACAGCAATTTATCACACCATAATTGTTCACACAGCAATTTGTCACACAACAATTGTTCACGCAGCAATTTGTCACACAATAATTGTTCACACAGCAATTGTTCACACAGCAATTTGTCACACAATAATTGTTCACACAGCCATTGTTCACACAGCAATTTGTTCACACAGCAATTTGTTCACACACACAGCAATTTGTCACACAACAATTGTTCACACACAATAATTGTTCACACAGCAATTTGTCACACAGCATTGTGTCACACAGCAATTTGTCACACAACAGCTTTGTCACACAGCAACGCAGATTGGCGCCGCTGTGTTCGCCCATGCCGAGTACATAGCACACACAAACGCAGTTTTACATTCTAAGCGTGTCATTCTAATTGCTTGTCATTGCCCTATTTTCGTTGTGAATTCTGTGTGTATTCCTACGCATGCAGGTATGCCCCTTTGCCGCCCTGTGTGTGCCTGCGTGTGACAGAGTATGTGCGCATTTTTATGTTGCGCCTGTATGAGTGTGTGCTCGTGTGTGCATTTGCCTGTGTGTATGTGCATGTGATTCTGTATGTGTGTATTTGTGTGCATACGCCTCTATATGTGTGTGCGTGTGTGTGTGTGCGTGTGTGCGTGCGTGCGCATCCGTGTTCGCGCAGTGTCGCTCGTGCTTTTGCTCTTCTCCCAATCGAACCAATTAAACTACAATCCACGGTCTTGATGAGTCATAACAAACCTGCAGAATTGACGGTTAGACTAACATTAACAACTTTGTCATTTAATATTGAGAGTCATTTAGCGCAGCTAGGATGTGTGTTGCTAAAGTGTTCATGTATCTCAGAATACACTAAACTCATTAGCGTGAAAAATTTACAAATCTTTGTAAGCTTCCACATCCTTACATTTTAAAACAACTCATAAACATTAACTAAGGTTGCTCGTAGTTACTTGTGTTTATCTGGTGTCTTCGTAACCTCATTGTGATAACAACAACAACCGTCTCAGCGTCATCAAATCTTTCATAGTTCGGCTGCTTATTTTGTCCAAATATTATTCATTATTTTTCTAGGCATGATATTCTTCTGTTTGAAGCAAGATTAATCTGAGAAACTTCAAAAAGACAAAAGAGCAGCAACCGGAATAGCTCATCAATATTGTCAGAGACTAGAAGGGTTGTATGCCACACACTCTAATGATCACTCGATTTTGTATCTCGGATGGTGTGTCCCTGTGTAGGAAGCGCCCTTTCTGATGTCTACCCAGGCACCCAATGCGAAAGAAAAATACGAAGGGTTCATCATCGACCTCCTCAACGACTTATCCGCCATGGTGGACTTCCGGTATGACATTGTCTTGGTGCCAGACAACAATTATGGAGCAAAGAATGACAGCAGTGGCGAGTGGAATGGAATGGTTCGGGAGGTAATGGAGGGGGTAAGTTGTCACCTGCTCGTGTCGTTAGTGTAATTGCAAGGTGTCCTTGTTTGTATGGGTGTTTCTCTGTATTTGTGATTACAGTTCTCTCTCAAACTAGGGCTGCTGTTAGTACGACAGTTGTGAGTTTTTCACTAATGTAGTCAGGGTTGACTGTCCTGACTCGACCCCGCGTCCCGGACATACTCTTTTTCTCTGGTACCCAGGATGAGCTATCATGATATGCACTCAAAACTCTTCCTCTCACTCCTTCTCTAGCGGTGTTATTGTATGATTTATATATATGTGTGTCTGTGCCCGAATACATTTATCGGAAAATATTTGATGTAAAAAGATTTAATTTATGACACTGATGATGAGGATGACAGACGTTTTAGTGACAGCTGGTGAGCACGTATACTGAATAACATTGTTGGTGACAACTGGTGAGTTCTTGAATAGTATCATTTTCCATCATAAATATCTGTCTTTTTATCAGAGAGCTGACCTGGCAGTAGCTCCTCTTACCATTAACTACGTGAGAGAAGAAGTCATCGACTTCACGAAGCCTTTCCTCAATCTCGGCATCTCCATATTGTTCAAGGTTCCTGATCGAGAGAAACCAGGTCTCTTCTCCTTCCTTAACCCCCTGGCGGCCGAAATATGGCTGTACCTGATAGGAGCCTACCTGCTGGTCAGCTTCACAATCTTCGTTCTGGCCAGGTTTAGTCCCTACGAGTGGTACAACCCGCATCCCTGCAACCCCGACACGGATGAGGTGGAGAACACGTTCAACCTGGCCAACAGCTTCTGGTTTACCGTGGGAACCCTCATGCAGCAAGGCTCTGATGTCAACCCCAGGGCAGTGTCCACTCGCATCGTAGGGGGTATATGGTGGTTCTTTACATTAATTATTATCTCGTCGTACACGGCCAACTTAGCTGCTTTCCTCACTGTCGAGAGAATGGTATCACCCATCGAAAGCGTCGAGGACCTGGCAAAGCAGACGGCCATCTCCTACGGCACTAGGAAAAGCGGGTCGACATTTTCATTTTTTAAAGTAAGTACCGTTGTATTTTTTATGTTCTTTCTTTGGTTCAGGAATTAGAGAAGAAGGAAAGCTTAAATTAAGACTTGCAAGAATATTTATTTTGAGAAGAGATGAGAGGGAAAAAATTAAGAGAAGCTGAAATTAATGTTTGCTAGAAAGTTTATCCCGCGCACACGTGACACGATTTTCGGCTTCGATCTAGCCTGTGACATAGTTGACTTTCTTTCTTGATGTTCAGCAACTGTTTGCAGTGTTGATCTAGCTCAATATGATATTGCTTCTTTGCTGTCTTGGAAGCAAACTTCCACCACATTCCTACATCAGGTCTTTCCAAATTTGCTCAAGCATGCAAAACAGGTTGTAAAGGTCACAAGGGTCAGATTATGAAGATCTGATCTGGAAGAAATATTTTGTAGCGTACAAGGGGGTGTGGCAGTAGGGTGGTATAATGTATATTAAGTTCGACACACACGGTGTACTTTGGTTTGTCACTGCCACGCAGGAAATCACGAGAAATCGAAAGTCTCGGTTTTTACTATATTTCACGTGTGATCCGAGCAGAGCTCACCATCTGTCTAGGTGGTCAAGGTTTTTTTTTTTTTTTTGGTCGATGCCACGCAAGGATCACGAGAAATTTGGAGTTTCACTTTATTTAGTATTTTATGTGCGGTCCGGGCTGAGCTCACCCTTTGGCCACGTAAACAAGGGTGGGTATATTAGACTCGACCATAGCAAGCGAGAGGGATTCGATATTGGTTATTCGATATTCCAGCAATCTTGATGTGTTGCTGCTTGCTGTGTGCTGTCACTGACGGGTGTTCAGTCACAAAATTATCACTGGTCTTATCAGGACAGAAGGTCGTAGCTGGGGGTGGAGCCCCGGTGGTCTGTGGAAGGCCTTGATGATGGTCGTCGTCTTTGTTTGGCTGATCTTGTGTTCTTCCCTCCTGTCTTTAGCCACAAGTTTTGTCATTCTGTCAGCTTATTTCTTGCCTTCAAATTGTTTGGATATTCCCTGTAATACCGTTTTAGGCAATTCGTATTTTTCGGTGCTCCCGTCAGCTTAGGAATCCGGTTTTTGTTGTCAGCCTGCAGCACAGACAGCTTGCTGTTGTCTTCTCTCTATTGACTGATACATAACAGTTGTCTCCCCAATTTTCATTTAGTCCAGAACAAGCTGCATCCTGTACAATGCCATCGTTCCTTAATCCCCCAAGCATCAGAGAACGAACTCATCTGCATGAAGAGCAGCATAGATTCCTTTGGGTAGTTTGGGCACAAGACTATTAACACAAAGTACTGACAGGGTCGGTAAGAGAACTCCTTTGTGGAACTCCAAGCCGCAGGAGTACCTTCCGACTACAGCGTCCGACCAACAACACCCTAAGTCGTCTATTTTGCAGGAAGGATTTTGTCCACCGGAACATATTGCCTTTGATGTCACTTGCGTTGGAGTTTCACCAACAGTCCATCTTTACACATCTTGTCGAAGGCTTTTTGAATATCAAGAAGGATTACCTGTGTATCCTTTAGACTCTGAAAATCATCTTCAATAATCTGTGCAGGGTGTACGGTTAGATCTCCTGTGCTTCTGAACTTCCGGAAGCGTGCTTGATCTTGGATAATGATGCTCTCTGCTCCGCTTTGGACTCTGATTGATAATACACTCTATGATCTTGCATACACTGCTTCTCAGGCTAATAGGGCGATAACTTAGGACTTTCGTCTTGCTCATCCCTTTTTGAGAATTGGGATCATTACGGCTTCCTTTTAACACTGGGGTACTGGGCCTAATTTCCAGCTTAGAGTGAAGATGTCTAGGAGGAAACAGTTACCAAGATGTTGTATTGTCTCATTTGTCATGTTGTCTGGGCCGGCAGATTTCTTCTGTTTCATCTGCTTAATGGCATTCTTCACTTCCTTCATGTTAATGTCTTTTTGTCATGAAATCGTGCGTCTCCATGTTCGATGCTCGTTCCTTTTCTTTCCTTCTGACTTCTTGTTGCAGGCTGTGAGAGATGGGAATGTCACTTTCTCGTGAATAGGCTTGGGAAAACACAGAAGCAATCTTCTGAGCCAGTATTTTTCTTTTTCTTCTGTCTCTAGATTCTTCATCGTTCTGTGCTGTTTCTCTCCATCTCAAGGTCTGCGGTCTCTTCTCTCCAGGTCTTCTTTTCAGTTCCAGTGTACAGGTTCTCAGGATTTTTGCTTTTTTCCTGCAGGGTGATTCTGCTTTCGTGGCTAGGATTGGCCTCTGCTTCCTCTCTCGCTGTGCTGAGCTCCTCGTCTGCTCTTTGTAATTCCCATGTCCCTTATGTCATACAAATTGATGGTAAGAAGTAATTAACAGTGAATACTTCCTCATAGCAGTGCTTTCGCTTTTCTGCTGGTTTTCTAACGGATGTCCCCCGCGCTGAATGCCTGGTCTGATGTCCTAGCTGTTTCCAGCATCAGGACTAGAAGGTTGGTGTTGTAGCTGTTGCCAGCATCAGGACTAGAAGGTTGGTGTTGTAGCTGTTGCCAGCATGAGGACTAGAAGGTTGGTGTTGTAGCTGCTATCAGCATCAGGAGTAGAAGGTTGGTGTGGCTGTGGGATCGTTGACAAGGAGTAGTTGTTTGTCGTCCTGCCAGGACACTGTCTTCTCATCGCTTGTCTAGGGTGGCCCGGTGGCGCAACGATTAGCGCCTGTCCCCAATATAGTGAGGATTGGCTGTCCTGGATTCAGCTCTCGTCTCGGGCACACTGTTCTTTTTTATCCATGTGGCATCTGTTTACAGGCCTGGCTTCCTTACCAACACCAATCCCCCCATCGCTTGTCTAGGGTAACATTTTCCCAGCTTTGGGAAGACAGTAGAACTCCCCAAAGATGAAGGAGCCGCTTTCCAAGAGTCGTATAGTGTCGACTGGCAGCATCGTTGGCATAGTAGTAGTTGACTATATTGATGGCACTGTCTTGCATTGTTACATTTAACTTTGATACACTCCTCGTCGTTTGTGTATTTATTGTTTTCACCGACATTTAAGTTGTTTACAAGGTCATCACATTACCTTTCCTCCCGCCTTGTCAATCACCCTGGAAAGTCTGGTGCTCGTTGATCTTGAATGGCTGATGCTATTTTTTTACAGATAATATTCTAGTTCACTTTACCCCAGAAACTACTTCATGACGGTTATCTTTGATGGTACGTTGGCCAGTTGCTCTACTTCCCCATCCCCTGGCTCCACCGGTTAGGCATCCAGTTGTTGAGGGTGGACTCTGTTGAGGCACGGAACCCGTTACTGCGCCTGCCTGGTGGATTTTTACAGGGCGAGCACCATTTCTGACGATTCTGTCTCCAAGTTTCATAGAAAGTATTGTTGCATGGTGTTGTATATCCTGCCTTGTAAGCACAGGGGGCGTTGTTTGCTGGGATAACCGCCCCCCATCCCGCAGGGAAAGAGTTTATACCCCGGCTCTTTATCACACGGTAGACCTGTCATTGGACACATGGGGTATTTCGTACTGTGGGTAGTACCACCACCTATTACCCCACTCCATCCGGGTATGACAGCGCAACTGATTATTTGTCCAGGGAGGATCAGGCTTACTTCACTGTTAAACTCCATTCTCCTGTCCTCCACTGGAAGATGCTCTAGGTTGCAGTTGGTCGCCACTTTATCGGATTAAGGATCACTTAGTCCCAGATGTTTGATATATGTTACTATAATTTTCGATCGTGTTTCTGAACGTTGTGTACTAGAAATGTAACTTTAGTATTAATGTTAGTGCTTTTATAAAGTGAAATTTTCTTCAGAGGATTTGATGAACGATCTTCGCTCACACTGTGCCGGCAGTAAGGTCAGGGTCAATGATCCGTAATTCCTTCGAGCTGGACAAGTGGAGAAAAGAAATGATCTACTGCTGCACTCAAAGGAGGCGCAGTTTCCCACCCGCGTGAAGAACCATAAACATGATCCTAACTGACAAGGGTTATGAGGTGCTTTGACTGTTCTCGATAACAAAAGAAAAAACAAGATTACGAACTCGGGACTAGAGTATCTGCCACATCCTCGTAAATTAACTTCACCCGTCACCCCTCGACCCCCGCGAAAGAGACTGGGTAATGTCTGTGCAGGTCGCTGCAGTGGTGACATTTGTTGTTGTTCATGCTTAGGTGACTGATCCGTTCTACAATAAAGTAAACAACCAAATCCACTTGTCAGGATCAGTTTTAACCTCCATCGTTTCCTTGTCTAGTCATTGTGTCGAAAGTAGCACCCTAGGCTAAAACCCTAAATATAAGAGAAAACTCAAAGCTATCTCTATCATAAATGGTGACCCAACACGTTAACTAATTCACATGCATATACTCTTACGAATAGAAACAAAAGTCGCCACCTCTAGGGTCAGAGATTATACACACCGACGCCGCCTGGTTTCTCAGCAACGGCGACTCTTGGGTCAGCAACATCGGAGCCGTTGAAGCTCCCTGGTCTGACGAAGCCTTCACGGCTTACATATTCTCCTATTCTTAGTTGCTGCAGCTATTAACAATTTATAAAAGTAATTATGAATGGACCTATATACAAAGGATGATCAAGTTACCGCAAGTTACCGTAAAAACAGCCTCCACATCTTCCCACGTATTGTCTGGGCATCTCTCGTGTTTCGATGGGATGTGTCGGCGATGGTTAATTATTCTATCCCACTATCCCCTTCTAGAATATTCTAAACTATTTGTAAAAGGGCTGATTACTCGTGTTCTCGCTGTTACTCGTTCACCACATTCACACCACTCAGCTGCCATGCCAACCCCCCCCCCCACATTTCTAGCCGACCTCAGTGTAAAAAACGGTCGTGACTTGGAGGGACAGTAGACTAGAGTCGGCTGACTGATTGATTAACTTATTCTTGAAGCTAACAAAGTAAAGATATCTAAATAAAATAAAAAAAACAATAATGAAAAGAGAAAAAAACTAAAAAAAAAATAAAATAAAATTTCGAGACCTTTACAAGATAAAACGAAGGTCAGCAGACAAATTAAGTGTCGACAATCTGTGTCGTAGTGAGACACATTCCCTTGGAAGGAAAAACAAATTCTGGGTTTATAAGGATGTTATTGTATTATTGTTATCAAAGAGTTACTCTTTTAACTGTACTTTTGTAACTGCAAGGATTCCACTGTTACTAAGTTGACACGCACAATTGACATGTCTGACACATACAGTAGTGACACTTGTCTTATTCAAACAGCAGTGACATGTCTTACACTTACAGCACTGACATGCCTGACACATACAGTAGTGACACATGTCTTATTCAAACAGCAGTGACATGTCTTACACGTACAGCACTGACATGCCTGACACATACAGTAGTGACACTTGTCTTATATAAACAGCAGTGACACGTCTTACACGTACAGCACTGACATGCCTGACACATACAGTAGTGACACTTGTCTTATATAAACAGCAGTGACACGTCTAACACGTACAGCACTGACATGCCTGACACATACAGTAGTGACACTTGTCGTATACAAACAGCAGTGACACGTCTAACACGTACAGCACTGACATGCCTGACACATACAGTAGTGACACTTGTCCTATTCAAATAGCAGTGACATGTCTTACACGTACAGCACTGACATGCCTGACACATACAGTAGTGACACATGTCTTATTCAAACAGCAGTGACACGTCTAACACGTACAGCACTGACATGCCTGACACATACAGTAGTGACACTTGTCGTATACAAACAGCAGTGACACGTCTAACACGTACAGCACTGACATGCCTGACACATACAGTAGTGACACTTGTCCTATTCAAATAGCAGTGACATGTCTTACACGTACAGCACTGACATGCCTGACACATACAGTAGTGACACTTGTCTTATATAAACAGCAGTGACACGTCTTACACGTACAGCACTGACATGCCTGACACATACAGTAGTGACACTTGTCTTATATAAACAGCAGTGACACGTCTTACACGTACAACACTGACATGCCTGACACATACAGTAGTGACACTTGTCTTACACCAACAACAGTGACAAACGTCGTATACAATCAGCAGTGACACACGACACACTTGTACAACACTGACACACGCCTGACACGTATAGTAGTGACACTTGTATTACACGAACCACACTGACATGTCTGACACATACAGTAGTGACACATGTTTTATACAATCAGCAGTGACACACGACTCACTTGTACAACACTGACACACGCCTGACACGTATAGTAGTGACACTTGTATTACACGAACCACACTGACATGTCTGACACATACAGTAGTGACACATGTTTTATACAATCAGCAGTGACACACGACTCACTTGTACAACACTGACACACGCCTGACACGTATAGTAGTGACACTTGTATTACACGAACCACACTGACATGTCTGACACATACAGTAGTGACACATGTTTTATACAATCAGCAGTGACACACGACTCACTTGTACAACACTGACACACGCCTGACACGTAAAGTAGTGACACGTGTCTTACACGAACAGAAGTGACACACGTACACCATTAACACACTATCAGCAGTGATCCAGGCCTTATACTGACATAAGTCACAGAAGTCGTTACAAAAGAACCTACTTCCAATTTGTGATCTTGTGCTGAATATCATGTGTTTGAAAACAGAAGCGACGACGACAACTGGCGACAACTTCCGGTTGTGTCGAAGGTGATGTTTACTTGTGGACGCTCGAGAAGACGATTAAGTGGCCAGAATCATTCACCATATCTTCCTTTTTGCCCTCTTGCTACCCCTGGTCGTTTTCCCCCAGCGATTTATTTGGTTTTATCTGTCGCTTCCGCATCACTGACACTTATTATCATCATCATCATCATGAACCGTCTAGTCCTATACGTAGGCACGTGGCTACACAAGTTGCTGAAAAGTTTAGGGACCGAAAAAGCTCACGAGAGATTATTGTGGAACTCGGTCCAGAGTCTGCAAGCTGCTGCAGGTTTTTGAGACTATCAATTGACAGGAGATTATTCTAGAGCTCTGTCTGGAACCTGTAAGACGAGCTAGTCAAATCCCGCTGGTTCTCCCCCCCCACACACACACACACAACCCTCGCACGTCACCTTCGCACGCAGCATGGCCCGGAGGCAAGTTTACACAAACAGGAAACCATTTTTTGTCTGACCAATCCACGAGCCGACAGTCTGGCGGAAAACAAGGGCGAATACTTCGTCCGGGTCAAAGGACAGATATGCGAGGCGGAAGAAAAGTGTAGGAGAAGGATGGAGGAAGAGAGAGAGAGAGAGAGGAAGCGTGGGGGGGGAGGAGGAAGCCACGAACCACGTGATGCTGTCCACCTTGCTGCTTCTGTCTGACCTCCTCCATGACAACTGCCTCCCCTCTAACCCCTCCCCCCCCCCGATTCCCTTTAGTCCACCCACTGGAAGAAGAAAAAAATAAACATCCCTGTCACACGGTGGCGTGAGGGCGAATCTCCTGGCCCTCATTGGACGGGCGGGATGAGGCTAATTCTCCCTGGAGGCCACGGCCTCGCTTTTCAAGCTCGAGAGAAGCGCTACTGTGGCGGAGAGTGACGCGGGTTAAAGTGGTTTGCAGAGCTGTGCCCCGCATGTAGCCACCCCAATCAGCTTTTATTGTCGAGCAGCTGGGACAGTCTGCGGAAAGAGGGGTGGGATGAAGCAGAAGACAGGAAGGTGAGGGAGGAGGGTAGTAAGGGTATGTGAGGGTAGATAGGGGTGTTTCAGAGGAGGAAGTGTACTATAGTTTGTGTGTCTGCCAGAACATGTGTCAGAGAAGTTGTGTGTGAGTGCGTTTGTGTGTGTGTGTGTGTGTGTGTGTGTGTGTGTGTGTGTGTGTGTGTGCGTGTGTTAGAACTTCGAACTGCCTTTGACCAATAAGGATTAAGCTTTTCCAGTTTTTTCTTCCAGCTTAGTTAAGTTTTGATAGAAAGGGATACTACACATAGGTATTCACTTTCACTATTCTATTCTTAATTCTCAAACCCAGTCGGCACTCAAGACTGAATTCAGTACACTTCCTTCAGTACACATTCTTCAATAGACTACGTACACTAATTAAATATATATATATATATAAATTGAACCATTCAATTCAATTCAATTCAACTTTATTATCTCAACAGGGAGAAATTACGAGACCTAGTGAAACAACTGGCTTATACTAAAAACTTGACCACGCTCACAACAATAAACAATCAATTCACACACACCCTAAAATTCACACATCACCAAAAACAATCTTCACAAAATCACGCACACGCCATAACATAAACATACAAGCTACAGCAAATTAAGTAGTTTACGGGTTACATGACACTAGCTAAAATGTGCAAGCTACAAGACACATTCAGACTACAACAACACTCACTTCAGTTTACTTACCGTTAGAAAAAACCCACAGTACTGCTCGCTAATATCAATACGTTAATGGTAACACATTATTAACAGTCCACGAAATAAATCACATCAACTGGAGTAGCTATAGCACTCAAGTACTGTTAAGTAGATATAGAACATAGTTACATAGTACACTAATTTCAGGACACAAATTAGTCAAACTAACTACAGAACACTAACTATAGCACACTAACCGCAGTACATTCACTGCAGTACACTAAACATCGCACCATAACTACAGCACACTAACAACATGGCAGTATATACAATACGCTAACTGCAGTACACTAAACATGACACCATAACTACAGCACACTAACAACATGGCAGTATATACAATACGCTAACTGCAGTACACTAAACATGACACCATAACTACAGCACACTAACAACATGGCAGTATATACAATACGCTAACTGCAGTACACTAAACATGACACCATAACTACAGCACACTAACAACATGGCAGTATATACAATACGCTAACTGCAGTACACTAAGTACACATTGCTAAATACCGTTTCCTCGTTTCCAGGATTCCAAGATCGACACCTACAAAAAGATGTATGCCTACATGAAGGACCACCCGGAGGCCATGATGGAGACATACGAGGAGGGTATCAAGCGGGTACTGAAGGGTAACTACGCCTTCTTTATGGAGAACACAATGATCGAGTACCAGGTGCAAAGAGAATGCAAACTCATGCAGATCGGCGGCCTCTTGGACTCCAAGGGCTACGGCATCGGAACTCCAATGAGTAAGTATAATTTTATACTCTTTACCTGCCTTTTTGAACCTGTTATTTATGTGAAGTGCTTACACATATTACAAAAAATAACTTCTTTTTCCCATTAAGATAATGACTTCAGTGAGTTCACGCAGTTTTATTCGTCTGTTAAAAAAATTCGATTCTTTCAGCACAATTTTCCTGATGTGAACATACGGTGGAGTTTTAGACAAGTTCCACAATTAATCAATACAATTTTCTAATGAGTAATTTCCGCTATCTTCTGTGATGTTTTTTTCTAACGAGTTAAAATAATGTTTGTTAGGAGACACATTCACCAATTAAACTACAGTTTTCTTGTGGAGCTACCGTTACGCGTCTGTCACCGAAGCGGTGAGAGTTGATTGTTCCGAGTTCAGATCTCGTCAGGGACACGATATTTTTTCTGTTTATGAGGCACAAGCATTTCCGTGAAATAGTTGCACTCTTGCCAAAAAGCACCGACTGTGCGCTCGTGCTACATTTTTTTCTGAAATAAGTTTTCAGTCAATTGATTTCGCCATACTGTATTGATTTCGCCAATGAAAAAATCGTTCACTTGCTTCCTCCCCCCATCCACAAATTCTCACAATGGAGGTAATAGTCTATATTTTGCTCTGCTGTAATTCGAGAAAGGAATGCTAGAAAAGCTACGACTTTGTTGGTGTTGTCGTGTGTTATCTAAATGACAAACTACAAGAAAGTCACTGGAAGTTAGGGGCTTAGCGGAGAGCAGACGGAATGAAGACAGAACGGAAGAGGCAGAAGAATGTAATTAGGTGGAGAGGAAAAAATGGCGATCGTTGATGATGAATGGTTAAGGCAAGAGAATGGGTAGAAGGGTACTAGAAACTCACTTTATAGCTAAGCCTTTAATATGCTAATTAATAGTTTAACAGCCTCATTTACTTAAAATCTCTTAACACGAGATAATATTCTCTTGATGCTGGCTGGATGCTAGGGGCTTGTGAGGAAATGTTGCGCGCGTGCGTGAATGTGTAAATGTTTGTGTATGTGTGGGGGTGTGTGCATACGTGTCTGCATATGCCCACGTGTATGTAGAACTGCGTATGTGTCTGAATATTCGTTTGTGTGTGTGTGTGTGTGTGTGTGTGTGTGTGTGTGTGTTTGTGTGCCAGTGTGTTTGCACGTGTGCAAAAGTGAGCAAGCGTGATGGCGTATGCCTCTCTGCACGTGCATGTGCAAGATTGTGTGTGCAATGGCGAGCTCGTTGCACCAAGGTTTGTGTACAGAGGACTTGCTGTTTGTCTTTCATGCCACATCTGGCCCAGTGACACCCTGCAATCATGTTACAGCCACCCTCAAAATTAAATTTCTCCCCGGCAGCCATTATTTACCTTACGACCGGCCAGCAAACCATTTGAAGTGAAGAACACGAACCGCTTCCCCAGCTTTCTCTTCTCTGTCTCTTGCAGTTTTGACTCGGGAAATTAAGTTTGAAACCGGTAGGGAAAAGCTTGTTTTTGTTTTTGTTTTGTTTTGTGTTTTGTTTTGTTTTTGTTTTTTGTTTTTTTTATTTATTTTATTTATTTTTTGTTTTTGTTTTTGTTTTATTTTTTGCATTGCGCATTACAGTGAACTCTCGCCCTAAACTTTTATTAGGAGGTACACATATCGAACTGGTAGGAAAAGCCCAGAAATCGGTTGGAACTTGTATCGACGTTTAAAAAAAAATCCGTAGTAATGTAGATTGAATTCGACTTTCTTCAGGCAGTTGTAGCATGCTGTGAAGTTGATGTCGATTCAGCATCAAGTTTTCTGTCTTTCTTTGCTTTCTTTTTCCAGCTGTATTTTTGTATCTCCCCCTCTTTCATGTTTACATTTTCTGAACACTTCTGTTTTTCTTGTCAAAATGTATTTTTATCAATGTGTCTAAATATCTCGTGGAAGTTATCCGTGCTGTCAACTGAGACAGCAGCAGCGATTAAAACTTATTCGGTAGACACCAAGCTTTTGTTTTTTTTTTCTCTTTCTCTCTCTCTCTTCCATACCCACACGTACGCACATATACATGGGCATGCTCATACACATACAGACACACGTACAAACATACACGCACACTTACACGCATATACGGACACGCTCTCACACACCCACACTCTCGTGAGAACAGGCGTCATACACACAAGCAAGTACACACGAAAATCACGTGACCAAGAGAGCGAGTGAGAGAGGGAGCGCAGCAATGTCAAGTACTGCACATGCACTTCTCTGTGTAAGAAGACAGTAAATAAAAGATGGCTGCCACACACGCACACGACAACACGTGCAGTTCTCAAAGAAACAAAAGTAACGATGGAGTTTGTCGGGTAGACCCGTTAGGAGTTGGAGGGGGGACAAGGAACAGAAAGAGGAAAACGGTGATGGGTTGATGTGGGTAGGCGAATGCTTTTTAAAGCAACAGCAGGGATAAAATTAAAACAATTGTCAAATATTTCCTTTTTCTTTTACTTCTTGGGCAGTAAACAATGTGGTTAGTCTCTGGTGAAATATTAAAAAAACAACAACTAACGAATACTGAAACAGGTTCAGTTATCCCACAACTATGATAAGACTAGCAAATACACCGGGTGATATCAGTCATTAACATAGACGCTGATATTATTATTTACTACAAAAGTTTGATATGATTAATAAACAGGCTGACATTACTAATTAGTAACATGTTGATATTATTAATTAACAGATTTATATGACTATTAAGCTAAGTGGTTTGTACGCTCGTAAACACACGTTAAAACGGCTAATAAACACAGATGCTGATATGACTATTGAACGCAAAGTTTCACACGACTAGTAAACAGAGATGTCGACAAAATAGGACGGTAAACAGAAGAGAGGTCAGGGCCATGCGGGAGACAACAAGCACAAAGACAGAGGGCGAGAACTCTTCCTGATCAACATCGATTTGTCATCTGCCTCCTGAACTTCGCCAGGAAGTCAGAGCAAGAGTATTCACTGGAAAAAGTGCTAGAACTAATTCACCGCGCGTAAAGTTGGCCTATGCGCCCATTTCCACACGTGTCACTGAGCACGGGGGGGATGGAGAAGCCCGATAACTTGCTTTTTTCCCCTGACCCACCTTGGTTATCTCCCCTCCATCACTCTCCGCATCCTTCCCCTGAGTCGCGCTTCGTTGTGTTGTTAGCGATAAAAATCAACAGCTGTAAGCGTACATTTTTTGACATTTACTTTTGAATCAAATTATTTGTAAATTGTTTAAATGTATTTAGGAACTAAAATCACACAATAGCTCATTTAATGAAATACTTATGAAGCTGTTTAAATCTCTCTTGCATGTGAACCTTCCTTCTTCTCTTCTTTTCACTCCTTTAAACAAACAAACAAATGCATCTACGATAAATAACATCTATATACAGTTTTATGAATTCTGGAAGTACTTTCAATTAAAAGTAGTAAAGGTAAAAGTCACAATTAAATGTTAAAGTCAAAATGTCAAAGTCACAATTATATTTGACGCATTTGCGTAAGGAGATGAGATGTTGGTTGATACCATTGTGCTGTACACTGTTTTGTTTCTACCTCTCCTGTCAGATACACATACAATTGTTGTTAAAACACGTTGGACATCACCTTGTATTTATTTATGTTTATATTTTTCTAGAGTATGTAGTTTAATATCAGTCCAAATATCAAGAAAAACAGAACTACAGAAAAAGCTTACATCATGCAATTGCCAAGCTGCTTTGAGTTACCATCGATATGTTTCACTCTTAAGTCACAAGTGTAAAATTTGTAAAGTTTAAGAGACTAGGCTAGTTTTCTAAGTGATGTGTAGGCCTACATTTCTCCCAACATTTACAATCATAAAAGAAAATATTCCGCGTTCTTTCGATTTTTGTAAAGCATACCACTTTATAGATGGGCAAAGTTTCGCAAGAACTCGAAAAACAATTTAAAAATAGATGTTGACGATTAGGAAGCCAACAAAAAGCTGAAAGTATTTCAAGGTCGCGTAATTGCATTACAGAAGACAGCCGCAGTCTTGAAACGAAGACTAACAACTGATTAGAAATAAGGGCTCCAGCACCGACCCACTAAACAGTCTACAGAAACCTTGAACCCTGTGGAACGGTCATTGGTAATGGCAAAGCAGAGAGCTATACGAGCGGAGGACAGCTCAAAGAGGTAGAGGGCCTTAGGTACTTGTAAGCCACCCTCTCTAAGTATGTCCGAGAGACATCTGTGTATTGATTGCAACAGCAAGAGCAGCAATGGCCAGGCTGGAAAAAGTCTGGCGCAACTATAACATCGGGGCTACTGCAAAGTACCCTCGTAGCCCCTCCAAGTACCGATCATGCTTTTAAAGATTTCAAAAGTAGACTATTCTTGCTGATAAGGAGACGAGAATCTAGACACTGGAAAACAAGTGGCTGAGGGGGCTTTTCCGGATCCCGTCACGAGAACATAAGATCATTGAGTTTGTACGAAGCATAGTCACCACATTCACAGGACAGCAAGACCTCCCCTCCCCAAAACACACACACACACACACACACACACACACACACACACACACACACACACTTGCAAGGAACATGGGAGGGCAATCGGCGCCGCGGTGGTCAGAGGAAGAACTTGCTTATGAACGGGAAGGAGTGGACTGGTCGTCCTGTGCAACACCTGCTGACTATCGCCCCTGACGGAGGCGGGTCCTGTCACCTGCCGCGTGTATCTCCTCCCTCCCTCAGTGACCGGTACCAGTCGACTGACTGACTGACTGACTGACACTTAATGCTCGGCGTCAGTTTAAAATAAATACCTACACCGCAATAAAACTGAAATAAAAGTGTTTTACCAGTGGGTAAGAATGAGATCCATGGCTGTTGTACTTTATACATTAACAATTTACATCCTTCCAATACTTTCTGCTCTTACGTCCGTGCAATAGTTACGAGTAGGAAGTCTGATTTCCTAATATTATTTTCATCGCGTCATCCAATTAAAGTCATTAGTTTAAAAATGCAAGAAACCTCATTTTACTTATTCTTTTTTCAAAGTAAGGCTTCATACGTATTCTGCAGCTGATCTGTCAGCAAGGTGATAAAGAACGTGACCATCCCTTGGCGTGACTCTCCTACCCTTAAGGCCTATTCTCACGCTGCAATATACCGCACTTAGCAGGGTTAGCAGGCCCTGGTAGCACCTTTCCGAGTTTTACACACGGCTGGGTGGTGGCTTTACATCGAGGTTTTCACGGATGTGACGCGATTCTATTTTCTTGCAGAGCCTGACCTACATTACATGGCTGTAGCCAATCGGAAAGCTTGAACACAGTCGCCTCCCTTTTACCTCCAAATTAAGAAATGGCGGGGTGGTCAGAGGAAAGGTGTACGAGTATGATTTGTATGTGGGAAAACTACCCGTGTCTGTTCGACACTGCCAGTCCAGAGTATCTCAACCGAGATAAGGCCAAGAATGCCTGAATTGAAATTGCTCGTGGTCTGAGCAGCCTCGATTAGATATAAAAGTTCTTCAAACGTTGCAGACGACATTCGCAAAAAGCGTCTGCATTATCTCCGAGTCTTCCGAAGATATTTCTTTTAGAGGACATGAAAATAAGGCATCTAAGCGACTCTTTCGCGCTACCCACCCCTCACCCACGTCTTTTTTTTTCTTCTTTTCTCTCTCCCTACTTCATCAGACAATGTTATTAACGTAGCAGCAGCAGCTTCCGAAAGTATCTGATTGTCTGCCATTTTGGCGACTACCCACAATGCGCTGCGCGGATGACGTCACCTAGCAGGACACTAGCGAGTGGCCTTGCTACGTGAGAGTTGAACGGTGCCTAGCAGGCAAAATCTTGCACGTGCAAACCCTGAAAACATTGCAGCGTGAGAATAGACCTTAACCTCCCACGAAGATACAAAAAAGTCATGCACTTAACATCTGACCCCTTCCTCCACCTACTAATTAATTACTTTCTGCACAAATAACATCTTCCCCTCGACATCTTAAGACCAAAACAAATTAACTTGCTTATCGTGTTATGTGCCTGGATGACAAACGCTTACTTTAGCTGCAAAGCTCAGGGTTGTGAGTGGCTCTGACAGAAGCCATATTGGGGGAGGGGAGATGCTAGCTTGGCGAGTCGTTCATTAAGTTTCGGTGGATTGTTTTTGTTGTTGTTCTCGGTGACACTCGGATTAAAGACAAACACCAACCCCCACTAACCTCATTACACGAGCATGCTACACGAGAGCTTCGCCCGCGTCACCTCAAGGTCGGAACGTGCAACATGCACAAAGGGTGCATTGCGCACGTGCAATTTACGCAACGTACTATAGATTGTAAGGTCAGAGTTACCAGCTCCTGAAGTAATCAGCACGCGCAATGAAGGACCCGGTGTTGTAAGCATTGAGCTGTCCATCGCTTTCTTTAAGAAGGTGGCTTGGCTGCAATTTATATCCCGGGTCAGCAAAGTATGGTTTGGGGTTCTTTCTTTCCCCTTTTTTTTTTTAGCTATGCCTTGCTTATATGAGCAAAGCGCTATAATTTGCTGGAAAGGAAATACCGATTTTTGATGTATCTTTCCTTGATCTTACTTTCATTATTCGGCTAATGATCTGCACCACAAATGTATATTTCTAATTGGCTGCTTAGTTAGGTCGAGTGATCCAGCCCCGTCCTATTTTGTTTGTACGTCCACCATGGCCGATCAGCACAACTGTAAATGAAATCTTGTATTTAAATTGATTTGTATGAAGCAGGTGTATAAAACAGATTTGCAACAACACAAACGCGAAAGCGAGAAATAGATAAAGTACAGCGGTCAATCACGTGATGTTTACTGATGTGCAACACGTTTTACTAACGGATCCTCCACATGCACAGTTTACGTGTTCACGTGCCTAATCTTCAGTTGAGCACACATGAAAGACACAAAAGAGACGCGTACACACACACACACACACACACACACACACACACACACATGCACGCTCACATACTTACATCCCAAGTCTTTAAAGCGAACCTCAGAGATTAATGCAAGCGCACAAGTAAATAAACTGAGGAATGTCGCAGGTACAGACAAAAGACACGCACAAACAGACAAAATAAGGAAATAAAATGAGGTAGTTTTGTGAAGCAGCATATTCACTGGTCTCGCAAAGATACTTAGCAGCATGGCGTGGAAACATATCCCCCCCCCCCATCTTAACCCCTTAGCTACTGTAGTGTCCTGGCGTCGCGTGCAAATCTTGGCGCCAAACGAAGACTAACTCTAGCTTACCCCATCGTCTTCTTTCTACAGACTCGCCTTACCGCGACAGGCTGTCCATGGCCATCCTGGAGTTACAAGAAAACGGGCGCATTCAGATGCTGTACAACAAGTGGTGGAAGGACACCGGCACGTGCGTTCGCGATGACGACAACAAGGGGTCAAAGGCCAATGCCCTCGGAGTGCAAAACGTGGGCGGCATCTTCGTCGTTCTCATGGGCGGCCTCACCTTGGCTGTCATCGTCGCCATCTGCGAGTTCGTGTGGAAGTCAAGGAAAAACGCGAGAGAGGACCGGGTATGTAGCGTAAACCAGCTCCAGCATTAAATAGTCATAGCCTAGACAAAACTAGGTTTTAATTAGCTTTAATATAATATAGACATATATAGACACACCTTTATTAATTTTAACTAATTTTAGAATTATTTAAGGACACCGGAGACAAAACTAGCTCAAGCATTAGACAGGCATACCTACACATAACTTGATGAGCATAAACTAGTTTTAGGGTTATATATAGAAATAAACTAAACAAAGCTTTTTTTTAATGTCGAATGCATAGAAATACAATAATTGATAGCAATACAATACATAGCAATACAATAATTGATAGCAATACAATACATAGCAATACAATAATTGATAGCAATACAATACATAGCAATACAATAATTGATAGCAATACAATACATAGCAATACAATAATTGATACATGACATACATGCAATACACACACAAACAAGGTAATACAGTCAATTAGTGCTTCTGTCAGCAAAGTAGTGAGAGAGAGGAGATGGGCATTACCCTCGGGTAAAGCTGGCTCCGAAAAAAAGTGAGGTCTCCAACATTTCATCCCCCAAACAAATTGAAAAAGGTCAGGGGACGACCTTTTACCTTATCAGTCTAGAAAGTCATAGTGTTTACACAATCTTTTGTCAGCTCATCATCACCTACCTGACACAGTAAAGAAGCCCCGGCCCATAGATACTGAGGCAGTAAAGGTGGGACTGTCTCGCCTTGTAGTTTGCATAGGTGACATTATGTTTGAAATAAATTGCACTTTTCTAGAAGATGATTGCCATTGTCTTAAATGTCCTCTTATTATTACTCCTACTTACTGTCCAAGCCGTGCAATTATCTGTAATATTTCTTCCTCACAATTTAAAGTTGAAATCACAAGCATCACTGTAAAGTGTCGGCTCATTTTTTGCCTTTCTCCAGCGGTCCCTCTGCTCAGAGATGGCACAGGAACTGAGGTTCGCTGTCAAGTGCGTGGGGTCATCGCGAAAGCCAAAGTTCAAACGACGCTGTTCCAAGTGCAAAAAGGGCAAAGACTGTGACGACGCGTCACATGTGTGTGACGTGCCCCTGACGGACTCGGCCAACGGGATCATCCAGTTACGGGACGTGCGGCGGTCCCCGGGGCCCTCCACGGCCAACAGACGCTACAACAGTGAGTTCTCCCGACCCAAGGACTACTCGGGGGAGTACCTGCACGTGGACTACAGTGACGGGGAGGTGTGACAGACTCAGACATCCACGGCTGAGGTTATCGTCAGGTCGCTCCGGTCGCCAGGAGAGGCTCGGTGTCATTTGCACATCGATGCAAAGTGGAGGGGTTCACGAGGTCATATTCTAAAACAAACTCGCGTGACTTTTCAACAGTGCCAGCCAACACTGTGCAGGGACACGAGATGCACGCATCGTGAACCAGACATGCAAAGCCAAAAATATGTGTGGTGGGTCATCGTTTGGTTTCATTTTGGACAATATTCCCATCGTGGCTTCTGGCAGACTTGTGCTGAGATGTGTAGGTAAATATGATATGACGCAGCCAGCCGGATATGCCTCTGTGATAACACGATCGACTTACTAGAATTCACTTTAAAATGATCTGTTTTTCCTGAACACCAGATCACAACAGATCAGCGGTCTCGTAATAAGGCTGTCTTATCTGACTACAAAGAATCAAGGTATTATCCTAATGTATATTTTGAGATTTGTTATAGGAGTCGTACTTTGGTCAGGTGTGACGAAGTTTTTGCAAAGTCTGCAAATTGTGCAGACACATTCTGCCGGTATGTTAGATATTTTAACATGACATCAGTTTGGGGAGACAAGGGACAACTCAAGCTATCTTAAAAGAATACTGTTCATTCGTTACCTACAGAAAACGATAAAAAATACCTGGAAAATGTGTTCCAGACAAATAAACTCTTGATTTGGTTAAAACTCGACGATAGTTGTCGACAGTTGGAGAGCAATCATTTTTCTTTTGCGTGCTGTTCTGTTTTTCCTTGATATCGAAACCCAGACTTGGACTGGGTAGTTGAATCAATACGTAGAGATTCCGGTTTGAATGACACCGTATGACACGAAGATATGTTTGAAGGTTTATGCTGTTCTAGGTGTGAGATGTTTTTTTATTCCAAGTGTTGTTAGCCAACAGATGTCTCTGACTGTGGCCTGCACACCTGTCTGATGGACAGACTTCTTAGCAAACGTTGGCCACTAAAGTTTTCCGTCATACATTTTTTGTAAGTAAACGATTTTTTCTCCTCTGTGAAGAAAATAACACATAGTTTAATGAATTAGCAATATATCAGAAACCAGTTTTTACTATTCAAGACTGACTACTAGTTCTCCTAGTACACGACTACCGCCAGGTCCATTTTTGTCGCAACTCAACAGTCAATCCGATTTTCACAATTCATCTTCAAAAACCGATCAAATCTTTGCTAATCGGCGGAAACCCCGCTCCAGTGCCTTAGCTGCTGTATGGCTTTGCTTTAAACGATGTTAAGATGCATCGCCATCAAGTTAAGGAAACATCAGACGGTTTGACTACATCCCAGTTAAGTAAAGCAACTTCCACGCAACCTGACACAGTTTAAAAAAAAGAAAAAAAAGAAATAAAGAAAACAGTTTGTAGTGAAAATCTTCGATTGCAAAATCTTCGACTTTTTGAAAATATTCCGAACGGTTGGACTAGTTGGTTAAAAGTTTCATTCTAGAGCGTAAGTTTGCTCGTGTGAAGCTAGCTTTACTTTCTGGAACACTAGATCTTTATAAAGGCCTATTCTCACGCTGCAATGTTTTCAGGGTTTGCACGTGCAAGATTTTGCCTGCTGGGCACCGCTCAACTCTCACATAGCAAAACCACTCGCTAGTGTCCTGCTAGGTGACGTCATCCGCGCAGCGCATTGTGGGTAGTCGACAAAATGGCAGACAATCAGATACTTTCGGAAGCTACTGCTGCTACGTTAATAACATTGTCTGATGAAGTAGGGAGAGAGAAAAGAAGAAAATAAAAAGATGTGGGTGAGGGGTGGGTAGCGCGAAAGAGTCGCTTAGATGCCTTATTTATATGTCCTCGAAAAGAAATATCTTCGGAAGACTCGGAGAGAATGCAGACGCTTTTTGCGAATGTCATCTGCAACGTTTGAAGAACTTTTTGATCTGATCGAGGCTGCTCAGACCACGAGTAATTTCAATTCAGGCATTCTTGGCCTTATTTCGGTTGAGATACTCTGGACTGGCAGTGTCGAACAGACACAGGTAGTTTTCCCACATACAAATCATACTCGTACACCTTTCCTCTGACCACCCCGCCATTTCTTAATTTGGAGGTAAAAGGGAGGCGACTGTGTTCAAGCATTCCGATTGGCTACAGCATGTAATGTAGGTCAGGCTATGCAAGAAAATAGAATCGCGTCACATCCGTGAAAACCTCGATGTAAAGCGACCACCCAGCCGTGTGTAAAACTCGGAAAGGTCCTACCAGGGCCTGCTAACCCTGCTAAGTGCGGTATATTGCAGCGTGAGAATAGGCCTTAAGAAAAAGCTGCTCTAGTCCTGAAGAGTGATCATTTGTTTTTCAGTTTCTTTCTCTATTTACATTTTAGTTTTGCTCTTCAAAAGTTTCTTGTTGAAGAGTGCTGACACTATTTGGCCTCATATGACAAACAGTCCTCCTAACCTCCGGCAGTTGTTGTAAGTGATGGGCGTGACTCTAAAATAGATGACTGTGTAGGCCCGTAGAGAGAATCAGTCTTATCAGTTGTAAGATCATCAAGATGGCCAGTTGAAACAGTTGTAGTCCCAATACGATGGTCTGTCTTAATAACATCGAGATCGCCCATTGTAACAGCTTCCGAAAACAGGTTGTTACATGGATGAGCTGAAAGTAGGTACAGAAGGAAAAAAAAACTACAGTCTCTGTGTGTGTTTGTGTATTGTGTGTGTGTGTGTGTGTGTGCGTGCGTGCGCGTGGCTGCTTCGCACATGTATGATATGTTATTTCTTTGTGTTGATTCAGCGTAGCTATAAGACTGTGCAGTGTCTTTCTACCTTGATATTGCGCAAACGAAATCCATTATTCTCACTTATTTTTTCTTCTTTTTTTTCGTCCATTGTTTCTGATATCTTCCCCAACTGATATTTTATTCTGTTCTAATCGTAGCAGCACAATATGTCATTAAACAGACTAATTGCTGTTTTGCCGATTCCCTCTTTTTGAACCATAATTTGTGTTTTACAGGTAGTCTGCAGCACATTTGTCTAATTTCTTGATCACAGTCATTATAATCGCCATTAGCATTGTTCTACCACTGTTGCTGATGGGGCTAGTGACACTGTTTGAAGTCGTTAAGCACTCGGCACAAATGGACACTAAATCTGGCTTCTCTACGAGCGCGAAATCGGAGTTTTCACATAATTGTCGCTAAGTCGACCATCAAATCCTTTGCCATTCACTCAATGTTTTCAGTGTTTGATGTTTCGCCAGATGGAATTTTTGTCGTGCATTGTCTCCCTTTTGTAGGTGTTATTTGTTATGTTTCTTTTAGTATTGACGACAATGCAGTTGAAATGTTTCTGAACAAGCACACTGTGAGATGAGAAGAAAAGATTGTCTCCCTTTAATTTCACCATTAATTGCTTTTGCTTTAATTTTCTACCACATAAATAAGTCACTACTAGTCAGAGTCATAGCAGTCAGGACTATTTAAAGAAACGAGACAAAAATGGCGATATCTTAATAATTAGAAAGCACAGGTGAGCAAGTGGATCTTCATTATCTGGATCTCACAAGACGAGACAACAGAAAGAAAAACCCATACGTTTAAAGTCTAAAGCGGTCTACCGAAAAAGCGAGAAAACTTTCTCTTGTTGTAATCATCTCTTATCGAAATGTCTTTAATATCGTTGAAGTGTCATATTGTCTTAGTCTCATCAAAGTGAGCCAAGAGATTTTACAATAGTTAAGCGAAAGTCGCGGATCTTCCAAACGATGACAAAATGATAAATGAACATTTTGCTTGTTTGAATAATTTTTCAGCATTTTGCGATTTGATAAAATTAGAAGAAGACACGCGAGAAGTTGGGGATTTTGAAGGGAAATAATAACAAACTGAAGAGATTAGGGGATTGTTAATGAATCATGTCCTAGGTGGTGGCAAGCAAACAAATTAAATGGACATTCCTTGAAAACAACATGCGGGTGTTGGGCTTTTATGGAATGGGACACACACGCACACACACACACACACACACACACACACACACACACACATATATATATATATATACAAACACACTCACACACAAACACACACATATACAAACACACATGCAGACACGTGCGCACACACGAAAATGAGTGAATGTCAGAGAACAAAAGAAAAGAGAAAAATGTGGCAATGTTACAGGAGTGGGGTCGGAATGAACGAGAAAAACCGTTGTCTGTAGGTTCTGTAATTTATTTAGACTTTTTTCTTCCTTCGATTGCCTTTTCCGAAAGTTATTCTTTCTGATGATGTCCGTTGGAAATCGATGATGATTTTGAAGAGTGAAACTCATCTAGCAGCTCGAGTCATTCGCCTTGAGCAGACATTTCCTGCCAATTTTATTTCCTCCACTGGAATAGCCCTATCAGACCCTTCACTTCCCTGTGGCCCAAGTGAAGCTGATCCAATACAAGACACATGTGCAGGTGCTTTATCTGAGGCTGTGGTGACGGGTCTGTCAAGCATTATTGTTGAGACCATGCGAGATGACACCGCTAGACACGTGAGAGATGTGAACCATACTTCAGTGACAATGTTTGTGATGATGTGAAACTGAAATATTCTCTGGGTGACTCTGTGTGTGAACATGGATGTGCTTGTGAATGCTCGTGGTTAAAGTGAGAATTCAACTGTGCACTGCAAATAAAAGTTGGAAACTTAGTTGATCAAACTTAGTGTTGATCATTATCTTTTGCAATGGTGTGTGTGTGTGTGTGTGTGTGTGTGTGTGTGTGTGTGTGTGTGTGTGTGTGTGTGTGTGTGTGTGTGTGTGTGTGTGCGTGCGTGCTTGGGAAAGTGAGGTAGATGTTTTCTGATCTGCTGACAAGTTTGCAGAATGAGGTCAGAGATGTTTCTGTGGCTCGTGACTCCCGGGACAGATGGCCAGTGACGGTGAGTACATTCTGCGATTCCCTTGTGTCTCAGCCAGAAATGATTGACTCGTTACATGCGACTCTCCCCGAAAACTTGAAAATTGTCCGGCAAACTCGGCAGCGGCTCTTCAGTCTTTTCCGAATTCCATCAGTTGATCAAATTTAAACCCTCTCCTCCACGAATAAGGTTTTGCATAACCGCGCATTTTCCAAGGCAACAACTTCCTTCGCAGGTACCTCCCTCTGAGAGGCTCACCCCCAACAAAAGACAAGTGTCTTTTGTTCTGCATTCTTTTATATCTCCTATTATCTTCTTCTAACTACTGTGCCTAACAAAACCTTCAGACCTTCCAATCGCTTATTTTCATTCATTGTTACCCGTTCTTTTCTCTCCCACCATGTGCATTTGTATATCAACTTACCAGCAGGCCCTCAACTTCCACATCTTAGAAAGTCAAATTGCAAAGCTCTTTCTTTCTTTGTTTTCTATTACCTACTTTTACATGTCTGCTTTAATAATACCACAGGAACTGTGGGCATGGTCGCCCTAGCTGATGGTCACACCAAGAATTGAGATTAAAAGTTTATAAAATTGTGGCAATTTAATTGGCTGCTAGAGGTTAGAATCCAACTAGAACGAGTGTGCACCCAAGCCCAGATCGTCAAACCGCTAAGCTTTATTCTTCCTCATCTTTCATCCCTTACCATTCTCTAGCTCTTCCTTCTTAGCCCTAAACCACTCATCAACGTCCGAGACCGTCAGACCACTTAGCTACATACTCAATCATCTTTCATCTCCTTTTCTGTCTACAATTCATTCCCTCTCATCCTGCTCCCACACCAACATCCCAGACCGTCAAACTACTAAGCTTCGTCCATCATTTTTCCTCCTCTAACTCCACCTTCTCATCCCACCCCTCAACCTCTTAACCCTTCGGTCCCCTGTTCCCGCTATGATCTGAACGGCACGCGCTCACCATCGATAGTCAATACACCGAAAGATCAGTCCACTCCAAGACTGGAAAGGGAGGTGCAGAGCCACTCATCTGTCAAGCCTGGTGTGATCACTAATTATGATTTTTGTCGCCTTTAGTCGATGGCTGAAGGAGTTGATTCTTAGGGTGAAAGCGTGCTGCAAGTTTCGATTCCATGAAATGAGTTATTTTCATTACGGTTAACTCACGAGGATTCACGGACTGTTTAAGTCCACGAGAAGGCTGCACGTGCTGTCCGTATTATTCACGAAACGCCACGTGAACTGTTTCACGGAAACAAAACAGCCACCCGTTTATTTAATTATCCGTCAGTCATTCCATCATTCATTTTTTTTCTATTCGTAATACCTTCGTTTGTACTTATTTATTCCCTGCATTTCGCCCTACATCTTTTGGCATTATACTTGCACAAACGATACCTGCTATCTCCATATGATGTTGTCGCTTAAACTGTTGGCGTTGTCAATAAAATTTAAGCAAGTTTGAGCAAGTTCTCTCTCTCTCTCACACACACAGACACACACACAGAGGTTTAAAATGAGACAGGACACACACACACAGGTTTAAAATGAGAGAGGACACACACACGCACACACACAGGTTTAAAATGAGAGAGGACACACACACACACACACACACAGGTTTAAAATGAGAGAGGGGACCAAGTGTAGAAAGCACACACTAATTTTGGAAGGAACCTCGAGAAAACATCTTAAAGATGAACTGGACAAAGACTTAAGTCTCGGATCATCGGGAAGTTCACACCGGTGCATGCTGGGAATCCTAGACACACCGTCTCAAGGGCTGACATGCGGATTACACCTTTTAACTGTTTTCCATGCATAGCGATGCAAAGTGCGTTGCGCATAAAACTCACAATAAAACGAAATAAGAACCAAGATTATAGGGCCGAGCACAGGAAATGAGGAAAGTTTGTGTATGATAAGCATATGGTTCTCATTCTTTCTTTTCTTTTCTTTCTTTCTTTCTTTCTTCCTTTCTTTCTTTCTGTGAGTGCGTGCGTGCGTGTGTGCGTGAGTACATTTGTGTACGTGTGTGTGAGTGTTTGTGCGTGTGTGTGTGTGTGTGTGTGAGTGAGAGAGAGAAAGAGAGAGATGCATAGAAAGCAGAAGGAAATGACGAAAGAGAAAGTGGTCGACTATATTCGCTTCATTATCCTTATTTCTTCTCAGATCAGTGATGCCTACGGGCGAAATCATAACTGGAATTAAAATCGATACTCGCCATGCGAGAGGCAGGGCCAGATGCTCACCTTTTGTCACGACAAGAACAACAACTCTAGAGAACAGTCAATTTATGTTCCCATATTAAACAGAGTTATCTTCTCGCTGAGCTGTAGTCCCGTCCGTCACTGCCATGGCTGTGATACCAGCACGAGAGGCACGTGCAGTATAACAACACTTCATCACGGAAAGACGATTAATTTAAACCGAATTTCTTTAACCGAGATCCGTTTTTTTGTGAGCTGTTTCCCGTGATACATGTTGTGTAAAATGACGGTCTGTGTGAATATTATTACAAGTCAATCAACATGAGCATATAGTAGAAGACATTAAAGGATGAATAAAAGGAGAGATAGGGATAAATGCGTAATGAAACCAAAACAACATCTAAGTAAGGTGTAATAATTATTTTAGTAAGAGAGAGAGAGAGAATGAGAAAGATAGAAAATGAAAAAAACAAATTAAGGCAAGAAAGACATAAAGAAACTTTCTCCTATTTCTCCGAGATTCTCTTCTCTGAAAAAAAAAATCGGTCCTAGCAAAGTTCCACCACCCAGTCCACCAATTCTATTCTACACGTTTTGCCAAGAGAAAGAAAAAGAAATAAAATCCGATTCTCGTGTTGCTGCAGCTTGCAGACATTGTGCCTTTGGAGTCATTTGGTGTGATTTGCACAGCTTTATCCGACCACTTTAGTACACAAGTCTTTAAAAGCATGGTAATAGTCGGGGCTTTGAAGAAATCGTTTGCGCAAGCATAGAAAAAAAGGAAAGGCAAATCGAAGACTTCCTGATCGAGAGTATTGAGTAGTCTGGGTGTTCAGCACGCAACCCTTGTTTTCAAGAGGAATTAAAAAAAAAAAAAGAAATAAAACCGAAGCATCAACTTTCGTTGTTGTTTAGCTCTACTTTGTTTTATGTCTTCCTTAACAGGCCCATGGGGTGTATGATAAGAAGGGTGTAAAAGGTTGCTGTGTAGGGTGAGGATGGCCTTTATCGGTCGGGTGAGCAAAGGGAGTTATCGCTCGATGACAGGAGACAGAGACAGCAGTCAATAAAGCTGTGAAGTCTCGAGGTCAAGGGGAGACAAGGAAATGAGACAAAAGGTCAACAAAAAGCAGTTGCTGACAGATGGTCTGAAAGTGATGTTTATGACGATGGTGATGATGTTGAAAGGGATGATGAGGATTACGAGAATGATGGCGATGAAAACAGCTTGTGGCTGGTTAACACACACACACACACACGCACGCACGCATACACACATAAACACACACACGCACGCATACACACATAAACACACACACACACACACACAAACATACACAGAGATGGATGTACAAAAACACACACGTGCGCATGCAAAGACACACAGAGTTTTACAAGTACACACACTCACAGAAATCACATTAGTAGACATTCGAACTTAAACATGCAGATTAATGCACACACACACACACACACACACACACACACGCACACACACACACACACAATTGCATGCTCACATACATGCACAAAATTACACGCTCTCATCTAAACACACACGCACACGCACTCACGTACACACAACTGCAGGATCCTGCACACTTCCTTACATTCAAACGCACATGTACACACAAGCGTGCGCAAACACACACACACACACACACACACACGCTCGCGCGCGCATAAAGACACACGAGCGCGCGCGTCCATCAAAAACAAAGGCTTGGAATGTTTGCGATGTTTTCCGTGTCGTTTTATTACGTTCAAAATTAAAGAAAAGGGCAGGAACTACTTCATCGTTTGCAAGTCATCACCTATAGCGACCTCTTCATCCACCCACACCGAAACACAACTCTCGTTCGCCGCTCTTTGACCTTTTCTCGGGGAACCTATCTACCACGTGAACTGATGTGCATTCATTGCAAAACTATTCTCGCTAAAAGAAAAAAATATCTCTAACGTCTTCTGTTTTAGAACACAAACACAATTATTAAAGAGAGAAGACTGTAATTACTGGATTTTTATAATCACAGATAAAATAATGTAAACCAAGTGTAAAATTTCTATTGTAGTTCACTCATTGCACTTTTAAATGTAAGGATATAGCATTCTCTGAAGAAGGAAAAGAAGAAAGAGAGGAAATCGGATATGAGACAAGAATGAAAATAAAATATTTTTGTAGGTTTGATTCCACAAAAATAATTTAGGAGAACCTTCTCCCTCCGGCTTTTTTGGTTTCTGGTTCCTGTTCTTTCAAACTACAACTACTCGGTACATATTAATTATCCATTAGCAAATGCGCAGCTCTGTGTATTGTGAACAATTCATGTACGTGTCGAATGTGCGTCGTCAGGCAAGAATTTTAGTTCAAGAATATTTTGAACAGAATTTAAGTAATCTCTCTTAACAGAGGCTCAAAGTTTACGATAGTAAAGCGAAATTTGTTTACACCATTTCTTTCTTTCTTTCTTTCTTTCTTTCTTTCTTTCTTTCTTTCTTTCTTTCTTTCTTTCTTTCTTTCTTTCTTTCTCGATACTGATAGAAGTATAGAAAGTATGTAATATACATCAGTTACAAAGAGATGTTGATTATACAGATGAACAGAACCAAGGTGACACGAACAGAAAAGTCAGTAGAAAGAAAACTAATCCTACACAAACATGCATCGCAAAAACAAAACAAATAAACTAACAAATAAAAACTTGTAACGAAGAGAAGCCGAGGGTTAAATCTTAAAAAGGGGCAGATTCTGCAAATTTAGTGTTGAGGAAAAGGGAGTGATTACTTCCTACGGCTTGAGAAAAATAAACGGAAACCAGGAAAGTCAGGGCTATCAATCAGACACTCGCAAGTCATCCTTTAAATTTGTGCGCTCGTCCACACTTCCTTTGTCACGTGACATACCTTCTATTGTCACGTGACGAACCTTCTGTTATCAATCTTCTACAACCTTTCTTTTGCTTTCATCGCAAATGAATTAAAATAGAAATACATTGGATGGCATAGTAAACACATAAAATAATGACATATTTCACAATCAAAACACCGAGAATTATCGACAAAATATTAGACAAGTCATCTCGGCAGGGGAGTGAGAACATATGGAATAAGGGCCAACAACCGAACTATGTTTGTCGGTCGGCAAACGTCCATGAGAAATCTCCATGTCTCTCAGTTCTAGCAGCATCAAAGGGCGTTAGGAAACTGGCAAACAATTGACTCAGCGATGCCTCCCCCTCCCCCTAGACACAGTAAGTTTAAGATTACTTTCTTTCATCCACACATTAGTAAAATCGCATATGCCTTCAAGCACGTCAGCCGCTAGCACTCTAATCCAAAATTCGATAATCACCGAAGTAATACCAAGCACACCAGGTAGAAAAATTAAGAGATACTGGTTCTGCACCTGAAATTTTCAAGAAATTTTTAGAAGGATTGTTTTGGAAGACTAACTGACGAAACAAAGGAAAAGAAAAGAAAGCGAAAAAAAAACACTCAGTAAGGGGGGAAAACAAGGAAGATTGGTAAAAAGAGAAAGGGAGACAAAAATGTTACAGGAACAAAATAGACAAAATTAAGGAGGAAAGAAAAATATATTCTTTAAACTATGATGAATTTTTTTTAAACAAGAAAAAACATTTATCAATTGTAAACAAACACAGTAAAGACAGTTTTGAATTTGTTACAACCAAAACCATACCCTAAACTATATTCCATGTCAAAAGGGACAAAGTGTTTTTTCTGCTAGTGTATATAGCACGCTCAGTTTAAAAAACATTAAAAACACAGACTACTTCAGTGAGACAACAATTTATACGCAACAGTCCTGAAATCTGGATTAAATATACCGTTTAGGGGGAAAAAGTGAGAGGTTAAAACTTCAGACAAAGAATTGTATGGCAAGTAAGAAATAAGGACATTGACTGTAAGCAAGAAAAAAATTCTTTTGATACAAAATCCCGATATACTGCTTATCAGATCTTCGCTTAACTTTACTGTCAAATTGTATCACCCAATGCTCAGAACATCCGTTTTTCTCGCTATCAAAAGCAGAATATGTATGAAATCGTTTTCTTTAAAAAATACTCAAAATATAAGATTATGCCACTAAAAAGTCATTTTTACCCCAGGTACCTAAATAGTATTTAAGTTAGACTTACAAAATTGTGTTCTTTGTATGAGGGGACCAGAGAGGAGTTAAGTGAAACAGCACCCAAAAGGAAGAAAAGATATTAATGTTATAAATGACCCTAACAAGGTGGACTCAAGACCACGACAAAAGTTGTCCAACAATGACTACAACTTTTCCCTCAATACAGAAAATGAAAACAATGAATGAAACATATGCATGTTGTGAGAGTGAGGCAGTCAATGAGGAACAGTCCAATCACAGGTATTCACACTGTATCGTCTTACTGACACTAAATGTTCCTACCTGCCAGAACACATTTTATATAAGACTGTTGATCGTCGTGTATGAAAATGTATATTTTTAGCTTTAGTTGACTGAAGAAAAGAGGACAGTTTTTTTTAGTAAAATAAGTCACACGGACAGAGCAGACTATTTTAATATGCAAATGTTCTCTTTTGTAAACATTGTTACTTATCATGACACTCTTTTAAAAACAAATCAGCCAAAAAAAAGAGAAAAAACAGAACAAAAACAAAAGTTGAGCTCACACGTGCGAGCTGTACAATTTGTGTCTCACTGGACGAACCTGTTACAAACAACATGTACAAAGGCACTTCGCAGATCTGAGGACATAGTGAAGAGTGTGTACAACAGGGACAATATAGGGATTTTCTCGTCCCCCAGCAAAAACAGACGCAAGTTTCAGGAACGTTTGGCGACAGCCGCTTCTTGCCAGCACGTGGCATAATTGTCAACCTCTGCTGGCAAGGTGATACTGTCGTCGTTGCACCAATAAAATGTCACATCCACACCTTCTTCATGCTTTCATCTTTGTAGCAAAGCAAGAACGTGCCTTTAATTTTTTTTTTCTTCTCGTAGACCATCTGTTTCACTTATCAACACTGGCAAAGATGTCTTGGGTGAAAAATTGCCACTTATTTATTTCGCATATTTCGCATATTTCTTCATTCCCCTAAATGCGGTTGTGTATCTTGTGCACAAACGTTCCATTATTTTTCAACGGAATCAGTTTCGTTCTGATTTTTTCTATGAACCTGGAACTTATAAAAGTTTGATTCTAATATTTTGTCCAAAACCTAGAACTTCCTAATATCCGTTTTTCTGCTTTAGGCGTTTGATAAAATGAAGCTGAAAATAAAATGTGAATGAGCGAGCAAGAATGTGCAAAGCATTGTCCTAAGTGTTGAGTTCATTAAATGAATGTAGGCTGAATAAAGTTTTTGCTGTTAAGCTGGTTCGCGTCTGATGACGATGACGAGAAATGTCACTTGCCAAAACTATTTAAATTATTATGTTGTATGACAGACTTTGTGAATGGGGATTCATCAAACATTAAATTAAACAAAAAAAAAATTATTAGCGCCCCCCAAAAAAAAAGCAAGAACATAATTACATTTTATTAAACTTCATTCTTAGCTTTTTATTCTGGAACAATATATTTTTATGAACTCGTCATCTGGAGATTTTTCAAGGGAGACAAAATGAAAGAATATTTCCAGATTGTTACAAAGCATATTGCTTAGGTAATGTTTTCATTTTAAAATGCAATTAGTGGATATCATCGATATTTCCAGAAAAATCGTAACATTAAACATAACTTGATAAAAAAAGAGAATGTTTGTGGAGGGAACACACCATTCGTTTCACTTATTTTGTTTTAAAGTTTAAAATAGATCAATTTCCTAAATTCGCTAATGTACGAAACTGCCTTGCTTTATATGAATTCCTTACGCTCTTGTCACTGTTGGTACACTTGGGGTTTCAATCTGTTTTCTCCATGAAATCAAGCCTGCACTCTGTGTCCCATGAGTTCCTTGCGCTGATGATGGCACGGTCTCTTTATTTTCGCCACCCTGTCTTCGTTGTCAGCTGCGTCCATTGGCCATGAGTCATAGGCGTGCCATCACGACAAGCCTTATGTAACAGGTACAGTGACATGTCAGTAACAGTATGATGACAGTCATTACCTTACCTTCTTGTCAAAGAATACGAGACTCCATTTTATTTGTCACCACTTCGTGTCTCACTGTTTACTGTTGGCCTTTTATTACCTGTGTAAGCAGCCGTTTTGCTCTCAAGGAAAAACGTCTCCGACAAACTCTCGGACATGTAGCAAGCGACGGGTCCCAAAGTTGTTCCAGGTGCGATCCGAAATGTGAGTTCGAGACAGTCAATACTCCCAGCACACACACACACAGACTCCCAATCCTGTTCAGGATGTTCGATCACATTAGAAAAACCCACTTCAGCGAAGTCAGAATAAAGACGTTAGATCTTTCGGTTATCTGCAAATCTGGAATCGGCATTGAGTGAGATAAGGACGTGAGTGACTGGTTACTAGCCGGTGAATAGTGAGTGTGTTGGAAGTGAATGGAGGAAATGATGATGATGTGTGCACCAACATGGTGAACGGTACAATGTCGTCAGGAAGAACAGCCTCTTTGTTACAGGGAACAAGAACGACGGTTTTCGTTCAATTTAACCCCCAAAATAAATGTAATCTTTTCAAGTCTGCCTCTAGAATATTAGATACTGTTTTGCACATTGTAAATATATTTCATGCCATCAGATGTGAGGCTTATTGATGTGCACAACATTTCTATCCTGTTTTTATTCTTATATGGCGCGGCATGGAGTGCTCATCTTGTGTGTCTTCAAACCGGAAACATCCCCTTCAGTTCTTCAACGCCTTTTCACCCAGTGAAAAGTCGATCTTTTCTTGCGAATGCGACAAAGCGTCACTCAACCTCAGAGAAGAATAAAAAAAAATTGTTTGTGAAGATCACGCTGACCTCAGCTCTGTACCATATTCGTTGGCGCTAAGTGCTCGCAGACAGCCGTCATGCAAAAACCTCCTTTCCTACGGAGTTCTGTCGATAGTTTCCAGTCAAGGGCATAAACTGGAGGCCATTGTCTGTGATGTCTTGATTGCGCTTCTTCACTGGTTTTTTGGATCCTAAACAACGAACGGCAAACCGAAATTCCTCAGCCATTTCGGAACACAAGGTTTGCTGTGGAAGAAAAGAAAAAAAATGAAAAAAACCTAATAATTAAATCAAGGTACAGAAAATTAACTTTTTGTATGAGTTTAGTGGAGTGGGTGTAACCCTTTCATAATGCTTTGAAAACCGAAAAAAAGGAGACAGAAGAGGTTAAACAAAGTATACAAGAAGAATAAATGGACGTTTTTGTGAAGTTATTTATAACGTGAAGTATTCATCCTTATTGTACCTGGTCTTTGCGTGCGTTTTTGCGGGCCTTCCACATAAATTCGCACATTGCTACGAAGAAGCCTGCCACGACCCCTCCCATGAGGACCACGAAGACCCCGCCCACATTCTCGACGCTCAGCTCATTGGCCGAGCCCTTGGGCGGGGTGCTCTCCTGACTGCAGTCCTTCGCCCCTTCCTGTCGCTCCCACCATTTCGTCTTGAGCTGATGGATCACCTGATTCTCCGTCAGATGCAAGATTTCTGCCGTGAGGATCTCGCTGTACGGGGAACCTGCAGTCCCAAACGACGGTTATTAGATAGTGAGAAGGTACCGCTGTGTGGATGCGGTGGAAGACTGTTCGGTTTTGTGTATGTTCGAACATGTGAGCAAAACACCTTAAACCTGCGTTCAGTAATAAGAAAAGGTGTTTAATAAATAAAACAATATTCTTATTTATCTGTCTCAAAACTTCTTATTATAAAGCATCGAGACCAGTTATCATAACAGCAGAAGACTTTTTTTTATTGACAGGTTGACAACAAGCACTTACTACGGCAGGCCTTAAGGGCCTTCACCACTCATGCAAAGTTATTGCCCTTTTAAGTGAAGCGCAAGAGTACTTGTTTTGACAGGACTGGAGTGCCTTTACTACGAATGTACAACAAAGACATCCTGCTAAACAATTACGGCCTAATCTTATCAGACTTCTAGCATTAGCGCCACCTATACAAAATTGTTTCCCATCGCCGCGAAATGTATGAAGGCTCACTTTGGCCGACGTCCAGTCCTTGGGCTGCACATAAAATTATTACCAGTTTTCCGTTAGAGAAATGGGCTTTTATTTCAACGAGTGAATTTTTGTTGTTGTTGCTGTGTTTTTTTATTCTAAGGGAGTAAGGTTTTATTGAAAACAAATACGAATTCACTCTGATATGCCTCTAATTCTTACAATACTTATGAAATTATTGCCTCTTGCAAATATTTTTTGTCTAAAACAAACGAGCTTTTAGTTGAAGCAAATGAGTTTGTATTTAAACAAATACGCTTTTAATTTAAGCGACTGATCTTTCTTTCTGACAGGCCACTAGTGCGTGCACTCCCTCTATGAAACTGTGGTCATATCTACTGATCCAATTGTTTGCTTTAAAATGGATCTTTAGGTCGTTGGGGAGTAGGCGTCGAGGACCGTCTTCCTTGTGGCCAGCGTTTTTGTGAGGTCTTTCTGACCTTTTTCAGCCCTCTAAGGAGTCATGTATCATGTATTCAACAGGGGCCGTAGTAAGGAAGCACGAGCAAGCCGTACCCCAAAACAATACGAGGAACGCTTTTTTCCCGTAGTTACGATGCGGTTTTTTAGTACACTACTTCGTGTTTCTTCACCATTGGTCATTTTTTTCACCGCCTGATAACTACAGTTGCAGGGGTAAAACAACGTATGATCGGACTGCTTTATAACTTTAGAAACAAGATGATGCCCTTTTCTTGGGTTTCTAATGTTGCCCCAGGTCAATGACTTGCCTGAGCTCCCAAACTACGGCTTGGGGCAGAACAATGAAAAAGACGGGAATCTTTGAAGAAATATTTGAGCGTTGACGTAGATACACCTGGAGTACTTACGATACTGAGTGACTGGCGCCTTGTGTCCATTTATTGTCGGACCTAAACCAGATGGCACCGATACTTACCAGACTGAGTAGCTATGCCGTAACCTTTAGAGTCCAACCGCCCACCAATGTTCATGAGCTCACAGTTGCGGTGGACAGCGTACTCGACCGCCGTGGACTCGGCCAGATATGCGTAGTTGCCTGCAAGGACTCTCTTCACGCCATCTGCCGTGGAGTTGACAAATATTTGAGACCCATCCCTCGTGGACATGAAATTCCACATCCGTTTGTACGTTTCAATCTTGGAGTTCTGTGCGAAATAGAAAATCTTTGTTAAAACTTGTTTTCAGTTTTGTATTTTTTTTTCTTTACTTGCATCTAATTCTTTCTTTTTTTAATGCATGACATCACATGCAAATTTCTTATAACGACTTACACTAAAGTTCGCGCATTGTATAATCCATACAGACTATACTCGAAGGGGACTTTGTTGTTTGATAATGCTAATTACAGACAACATAAACTAATTCAAAGAGACTGGCATAGTTGTGAGAAATGCTGACCGTCATTTGTCCCCGACAAAGCAATGAAAATGAAAATGTTACATATAATAAGCCCCTAGTTACTTTCTTGGAGACTGTTTATAACTCTGTATAGCAGCAGTTTTATGGGATACTTTTACGCTACCTATAATAGAAATATACAGGCTAGGACTTTCATCTGTGTGAACATATGTCAAAATAAAAGAATTGGATTGAAAACAAGTGAATTTTTTCTCATTTGAATCTTCTTATCGCTTTGAGATTTGAAAATCTATCACAGTTCTAATAAACATTCCTCTAACAGAAAGTTGAAGCATACCATTTCTTTATTACAAAACAATCAAGCGAGAGTTTATAAGACATAAAAATGTATCTAACAACGCTAAGCACGTCTTCCACGCAACAAATTAAAGATCGGATACAGCTTGTTAAAAAAAGGTAAAAACACAATGTTGATGTCCTTCGTTTACTTAGCAACACTTTAGCCAGCTTTGATGTGACTACAACATGTCAGAGGAAGCAACACAGCATACGACTTCCACGAGTGTGCTGTCATTCGAAAAGTGTCACCCTGGCAAAAAAAAATAGTCACAATGTGGACAAGCCGTGGTCAGTGATGAAGGATTAGCAAAAGATCCTCATGGACGTACCTCGAAGAACCTGTAGGTGGACCCGCCCCGGTATGTCCCGTACATGACTTTACTCTGCTTGGCGAGGTCCTCAGCCGAGTTTATGTCAGACACCATCCTCTCCACTGTCAGGAAAGCCGCCAAGTTGGCGGTGTAGGAGGAGATCATGATGAGAGTGAAGAACCACCAGATACCCGCTACAAGGCGGGTGGAGATGGCACGAGGTGCTATCTCGCATCCTATACACGAATAAATAAAAAAAATCGTTTCTCATCCCAAGACTTTGTATTCCTGCTCATTACCCTTTTCTACCGTCCTTGTTCAAAATGTTTGTTTTGGAAATATTTGCACATTGTATCAGAAAAATGAGCTTCTACCTGTTCCTTCTTTACTGAACTTTGGGCTGCAAGTCATCGTTGTGGTTGTGAAGGTAGGTAGGGTGGGGGAAAAGGAGAAAAAAAGAAGGACGTGTAAGCAGATGGAGAAAGAGCAACCCAATATGTTATTAATGTAAAATAACGAGTAGAAAATTAATGCTAAACTCCTAAACTGACAACTGACAATTTATGACAAAGGTTAACGAGAAGGGAAACCGTTTCACAGAAAAGAGTTAATACGGTGCAGTAGTCCAACCAATCTGCGAGTGGGAAATAAAACTTCAACAGATGACTAGGTAGGAAGCAAACGATATTGGTGACGATGAGATAACTGCCATTAAACATGGCAAGTCACTGCAGTTGACACAAAGTTGTTTCGCTTAGAAAAAAATGTAATTTTGAGCAAAAGTAAGCCACAGTTATTCGTATTTTAACGCCAGGAAGCATCTTCTTTACTTGTCTCCGTCTCTCTGAAACTATCAGCTCTGCCCACTGGTGACATCTATCAGTCTGCAAGTGTGTTCGACTGTTTGTTTGTATAGGTTTGCCTGTCTGGAGACATCGATCGACAAATGGATGGATAGGAAGACTGACTTGATCTTAGCCTCTGGTTTTATACTTATTTCGCTACCGTTTGACTTGTAAAGAAAATCTCAATCCAAAAAGAACCAGCACTGTGAAAAAGACAACTTCTTCTCAACCCACCTTGTTGCATGAGCGAGCCTACAGTGAACCAGAGACTGTTGAGGATGGTAAACTGGTTCTCTACCTCATCCGTGTCTGGGTTGCACGGGTGGGGATTACACCATTCGTAAGGACTAAACCGCGCGATGACAAACAGCATAAAGCTAACACACAGGTAGGCGGCGATCATGTACACCCACACCTGCAACAGGTACAGTGGCCCCATGTGACATAAAGATTTTTTCTATCTCATATTTTTGTAACTGGCCAACAGTAAAAAGTAAGTAACAACTGTTATATTTGTGAGGCGCTGAAGGCACTGATTTATATTATTATTTTTGTAAGGTTGTAGTCAGATTAAGCTAATTGTTTCTAAATATAGCTTGTAAATTTCTGACATGTATATAAATGCGATATATTTATGTAGATATGCACATGTTGTATTGTCTATATTTCTATCTCTGAAGGCCTCGATGGGTTTTTTTCAATCGCTCTTTCTCTTACCTGTTTTTTATCATGTTCTTTTGTATATACATGCATAGTTTATCTTTTCCCAGTGAAAATAGCCATTGGCAGTTTAGTAAAGTTTTAATTCAACTCAAATTTCAAACTCATTTTTTCTCAGGTAATCGTTATCACTTGGACTATTTTAATAAAACTTTCTTTGCGCTTTATGGTAAATAACTGCGAGATGGACATCGATGTTACCTCAATGGAAAGAGGTGACAGGAAGGAGAACAAGTCGGGTGGCTTGGGCTTAGGTTTCCGATACAAGATGGTGATTCCCAAGGTGAGGAAAGGTTTTGTGAAATCAACGTCCCTTTCTCGTTCATGTGTGATCGTCATTCCGCCCAGACCCAGATCTGCTTTCTGTAACAAAAGTAAACCCAGAATTATTTTAAAGCCAGACACGAATACAATACAATACATTACAATACAATACAACTTTTTATAACGTCCTGATAGACGAAAAAAATACGATAACTGGTCATCGATTTTAATAAATGTAACTGCTGAACAGATAAATCACTGACTGGCATAAACCAGAGTAAATATGAGGAGCCTGAAAAATAAACATTGATTAGAAAAACAGTTAACTCTGAGGGAAAACTACATCGTGGATCGAACATCTGAGTCAGGCATTAAGCAAGAGTTTGTGAGGAAAACGGATAAAAATGGATGCATTTGATGTTAAGGACATGTTAAGGATTATTTCTGAAGTCTCAGATATGAGCTTCCAGTCCCTGGGTGAGGATTAGGCACTGATTGTGCCTTTTCATACATCAAACCATGCAGATTAGGAGTTGAGGAAAGACTAGTTTATCCGCCATCTTATTAAAAAGTTACCCAACATAACAGTTTTCTGTTGCAGTAATATCGCCCTTGTTGTCAATCGTACTAAACAAATATATGAAGAGAAAACAGGGGATGTTCGCACGTAAAATCGTGACTTCACCAAAGACAGTGACTGTGGATTAATCTCGCTTCCAAAGAGAGATAATTTGTTTAAAAGTTGTTATTTGCTACTGAAGCTTGCATGTCGGTAAACGATGTTGAATGGTTTGGTCATTTTATACAGTTAAGTATGTAGGTGTACAACCAGGCCTTTCCATCTTACTAATCAAAGTAAGGAAAGTTGGTTCCTCCAGGTTTCCGATTTCGCGGTATCGACATTTGTGAGGAGTTAGCTCCTCTTGAGGCATAAGGCAGACAAGGTCTCCAGACCACACTGATCATAGAGAAGCAGTGGTGATTGGCAAACAGGTTTGCCTCCCTTTCTCTCGGAGAAGGGTCATGACACACGGACCTGTTTACGCCGATGTTCTTTCCTGTCAGCTCGTAAAAAGTCGTAAAATGTCGTGAAATCCTTGAACAAAGAAGCCGATAAAAATGGCCGCTCTCGAAATTTCGCACCACATCTAGTCTTCGCGATTAACCTCGGTGATCTTTCCTTACACCCTTGTGTTAGAGTTTGTCATGCAAGATCTACATTAGTGTTGCGTATAGTACAATCGGATTCAGGTACTTGTATTCAGATACCCGTATTCACAACTACTGTGTGCGGTGACGACGAGGTTTTACGAGGAGCTCAAACCCCGCAGGTCAACGGCCATGAACTTATGTCCTTGACTGCTTTTCCGCGGTAAGTCCTCTTATAGCGAGGCGTAACTCATTTTCAACTCAAATAATGTGCTTTTAAAATAGTAATGCTACAAGTATCAGAATAGTAGCAGGTTTCATATAATTTTTGGAATGGCGACATTTATTATGACTTTTAGAGCTTTTAATAAGAATGGTGTCGAAGGTTACTCTTCCTTGTTATCTTGTAGACACCTACTGTAGGCACTTATTAAAAAGTTTTTATTTGTAAACAACTATGCATACTCAGATCCCAGATGTTGCTCGAGCTTGCTGGGGGGGAAGATGAATGATAGGGTGTTGAACATATGTTGGTGATGCAGGTGCTCCAAATAGTAACTACGAACGGGGGACCGGACCTTTCTTAATGTACATTTTTACTTTATGCCATTACTCCTTAGGGTAAGTCTACTTATAAAGTTATCGCTGCTAGCTTTATTTCTGTAATTTTTGACACACTTTGTATAGAAATGAACGCAACACTTGTTAGGGACCACTAAAAAGTACATCGAGTGCGCATGTCTCCTACCTTGCTGGTGAGTTCACCCATGACCCCGCTCCAGGTTCCGTTTTCAAGATGTCCGTAGTTGGGGACCTTGTACAAGGTAAAATTGAAGCCCTTTACCTGGGAGATTTTTTCCAGGAGGTCCACGCAGAAACCTCTGAAGCCTAGAGGGTGGCTTTTGTCCTGAATCACATAGGGTGGTTCCTGCGTAAGGAAACCAGGGAATAGTTAGCAGCGAACTAGGAAAGTTTGAGTCCCAAAAGAAATTCCATCACTTGTACGCCACACTACATTTAACAGACTGGAAAACACTTTATGAAACTGTCTAAATTCAAAATAAAATTTGAATCTGCTAAGACGAAGAAACACTAAGAATAAAGGAGAAATAAAACACATGCAAACGTTATTATTTTTTTTTCAAAACAGATGTCCATTATTGAAAACTTTGTAAACAAAAGCAATAATAATCACGGTAGTTTAGCCTGATGCTAATTTTGGAAAAAAAACTATAGGTAATAACTAAATTCTAAAGTGATACAAAATATGTGAATGATTTCTTTTCCTGAACTGTCTTAATTAAGTAAACACACATTTTAAAAATATATTAAGACAGTTTTTTTCACTCTGCTAACACAAACACTTTCCAGCATCTATGTACATACCTAGACGTCCAGTGTTAAGTACATAGTTTTTCTTTGATGTTTGTATCGATAATTCAAAATTTTGGTCTGATATAATTTTAATGGACTGTATCGAAAACATCAACGCTGTTCACTTACTTCAACAACAGCCACTCTCAGTGTCTTGTTGGCAAGCGCCTTTTCAACATCTTTGATGAACTGCTCTCTTGTCTCCGTTACATTCAATCCAAGTAAACGGTCCCAGGTTCCATACTGAAAAAGACACAAGTTAACGAGAGACCTTAAGCCAAAGTAATGAAAACATTTGTGTGAACATATGTGACAAACGGCTGTGTGAACATATGTGACAAACGGGTGTGTGAAACAGGGTGACAAACCTTTCTCGCGTACACACATACGGCTAAACATAAGTGAAATTATGCCATGACAGTTGTCAATATAACCGATGTCACGCAAGTAACAAAAGTCCCAAAGTGATTATCGTATAAATACATATTCACACACTTGGCTAACACCGAACTAATAACATTCGTTAGGTATGTTATTCGCCTCAATTTTTTTCAAATGACAGAATATATTCACACAGACATTTATTTCAAGAAAAAGAGACTACGATTTGCCTAAGACATTTTGCCGACAATATGAAGGAAGAGAGATATATGGTAAGTATGTGATCACCTTCCTCAGGCCACCTTGCTTCAGATGCAGAAGGTCCAGTTTAAAATCGTAGCGCTCTCCGTTTTCATACCGAATTCGACCAGACAGTCCCTCAAAGTCCATCTGAAGAACAAAAATGATGGAGTCGCTTAAAAGATGAGTAAAACTAGAGCAGCGGTAGTCACATTTATTTAAATCATGGACAGAAAAAGCGAGGAAGAGAGCGAAAAGGTATATTAAGAGGAAACAAAGAAAAAGAATAAGAGGGAGAGAGGGGAGAGGTGGAAGAGCAAGTAACATAGAGTGAATCACAACAAAGCATTCTGCGCTGTTCACGGGTGCCACATTCAGACTGACAGAGAGACAATAGCGGGATGGAGACGAATTTAGGAGAGGAGACCAGACCCTTTGTACTTTGTACGGTTCGAGAAGGAAGAAAGAGAAAGACAGACAGAGGGAGATAGTGTTTGCGCGTGTTTTACTTTTGCTGTTGTGCATACTTCGTGTGATAAATGTGCAATTATGTGTTTGTATGTGCGATGATAATATTGGTCGTTTTTGGAAGCCCAACACCAATTTTTTTGCCGAAGGGGTCAAGATCTCCTTAACAATCGAGATAATTTCTCTCAAAATAGACCCTTTACCTTTTCTCCGCATGTCAAGACACTCGTATGACACACCCAAAATCAAAATGTTACACAAAGACTCAGAACTATGTTCCGCCACAGTAAACTTGTTTCCAGGAAGAAGACTTTCCGAGGTACCTTCCGCAAAGTTAAACAAAGTGCTCTAAACTGTACGATGGCGATAAATACTATTTTTAATATAAGAGGAAGTCGAGATCTTTGACAAAGAAAAGGGGTTGATTTTGTCAGATGACACGTGGAACTCAAAAACAAAACTACTTACAGATTTCATGTAGTTGAGAAGACTGTTGCCATGGCGCCAGGTGTAGATCTTGTCGCAGGACAACTGCATTGTGTCCACGTCCTGAGCTTGCGAGTAGTCGTGCAGGGCGCGCGCAAATAAGTTGACGGCGTCGTAGGCAAGAGCTGTTTCCGTCTGTAGGACCAGGAAGAAATCAAAGAACTAGTATGAAAGGGCATGTCTATGGACTATAACACACTTGGTGTGTGTGTGTGGGGGGGGGGAGGGTTGAGGCGTGTAGGGTGCGCGTACCTTAATGCATGCGTGTGTGTGCGCGCGCACTTAAATGTATGTGCAGACGTATACATTAGAGTTAATGTGATGAATACAACTAAAAAAGTAAAAAATACATTGAACATGCAGCAGCTTCACATAGAATGCAACATTACCAACTAAATATTTACGGCATGCAAGCTCAACACTATCGCTTATGATCCCTCTATATGACCCTATCTCGTTTTCAGTGTGTATGAAACGAAGCAAATGAAAACGCTGGCAAAAATTACAACATCAAAACGAAGTAAGAAGTAATATTGCACCGAGGAGTCTTCTAATCAGTCAGACTGACTGTTTGCCTGAAAAAGTATTTTAGGTCGTCCACCCGCAGTCTGTTTTTATTCGTTAATTGAACATACTGTTATGGTTAACTTTAATTCAGTGTTAAAAAGTCCTACACATGTACAAATATAAATTAATCTTTGTCTTTTTTTGACATGGTAGACAAAACAGTGCTGTTAAATTTATTTAAACTCAATGGTGCTGCTGACAGCGGTATGGAGAGTGTTGTCCTTACCAACATCCCTCCCCAGACAGACTGGTCAGCACTTAGCAAAGCCGAAGGTACACCTGTGTCTTTTTCATGTACAAGTTGAATTGAATCGGCGACTGCTACAATCTTTGTTATGTACGAATATCAAGTCTCCTGTGATGCACACATGATACGCCCTTTGTGATGTACAATTAATTCAACCTTTATGATGAAAAGTGTGTCGCCATTAATGTATAAATAGTTTGTCCTTTGTGATGGATGAATAATTCGACCATTATGATGAACGAGTAATGCGCCCTTTGTCATGTACAAAACGTTCGACCTTTATAATGTACGAATACTGAGTATTTATCATGTACGAAATTTAATATTTGACCGTTTTGGTGTATGAACACCTCGTCCTGCATGAAGAACGAATATCTCGTGCTGTGTGATGTACAAATAATTTGGTCTGTATAATGTATTAATAATGTGTGCTTTGTGATCTACCAATATTATGTCGTTGACGATGTACAAAAGTTTCGTCCCTTGTACGGATACTAGGCCCTATCTTATAAATGAATAAATTATGTCCTTGGTGATATTCCAATACTACGTGCAACAGGACGTAGGAATAACTACGTTATTTGTAATGTACAAATATTATGGGCTTTATAATGTCCCGAAAACATTCCCTTTATGACCGACTGCCAAAGTCCTTGTTAATGTGCAAACAGTACGTCCTTTGTACTGCACCAATATAATATTTTTGTGATATCTAGACTTATAGGAGTTCTAACCGACCCAAATCTAATAATAAATAGTAATAAATGTGATAGTTTTGTGCATTTAACACATTAAACTTCAACAACGATAAATATAGAAATAAATATGATTGAAACGTGTTTCGAAAAGAAGGAAAACGGTGGAATATAATGAAAAATGCAAATAACAGGAAGACGAAAAAAACAACATCAATAAAATTAAAAAGATAAAAATACGTGTCTCATTACAACACAAAGAGACGTTAAAATCACGTTGATGTGACTGGTTCATCATACCGACATCGAGTCATTTGTATCATTTCTGATGCCCTAGTGCAGATTCCAAGAGGAAGCATTAGGAGAAAAAAAATCACAAATTACAAAATTTGAGAATTTAGCAGTTTTTTTAAAACCCTGTCCTTAATGTTCAACAGCGTTACCTACGTTATATTGACATAAAAGAAAAACAAACAAATCAAAGGAACTGGATTTTGTAGCCAATGACCGTTTTGTTTTGACAAGGTAAGGTAAAGGTAAAGGCCATCCCATAACCTTTTTCAGGTCGTTGGGGAGTGAGGTGTTAGAGACCTCACTTTTCTAAGGGCTAGAGACAATCTCCTCTCCCTCGCTGCCTTACCTTCCCCAACCCTCTAAGGAGTCAAGTACCCTTTCCCGTTAGCTGGGTCGACTGGGGGAAGTTTGCTGCGCTTATCGGGAATTGAACCAGCACGCTCTCGGTTCGGACGCCAGCCCTCTAACCACCGGCCTTCTGAGCGAGAGGCGAGGATGTCATGAGATGTTTTCATGGAGGCTCATGTTATGCTTAGCCCTTGGGGGAGGGGAGAGTTATTGCTTTGACTGCACGTATGTTTTATAACTTAATTATTTTGACTGTTCCTGAAGCATCGTCATTTTTTATTATTAAAAAAGGTGCCATAGCTGCGGCACTGACAGCGTGTTCAGGTCACAGTGATCGTGCTGGTAACTGGCAGCACATTTGGCAATAATTCTGTATCATAAATAATAATAATAATAATAACCGAGAAAAAGAAGAGCAGTTCTGACTGGTTGTCTCGATCCTCATATCTTACCAGGCTCCCCCTCCCCCGACTCCCTCGTCCCACGTTGTTGCAGAACGGATTGTCCCTGAACTCTATGTAGATCATATAGTGTCTTCACGACCCCTATCACTTGTGCTGGACGATCGGTGGTGAGACGACTAGCTGGGATTGTACTTGTCAAAACGGTAATAGCAGCTTAATGAATACCATTAATTTGTATTTTCTTTTTTAAGGTTTGTGCAATGCACAGTCTCCTGTGTAATTTCAGATTTACCTTCGTGCCATTTATGCTAAAACATCGCCATTTTCTCACCGATGTAGGTGCCCATTGAAATACAAATCGCAAGGCAGGTAAAATCCTATTTTCAAATATCAATCACTTTGTATACAAAGGTAGAGGATGGCTTCTTAAAATTATTTATATTACAAAGAGTTCGTGTTTATTTTGAAAACGATCAAAAGCGACTTCATACAAAAATTAAAAATGGTCATAAAGTACAGAAATAACCATGACCATGTTATGCAGACAAAAAGAAGAGTCTTTGAAGTATGCACATTAGTGTTGTGTCTTAATTAAAAAAAGAACACCGCCTGATTTCTCAATATTTTTATTTTAAATACCCCCTCCCCCCAAAAAAGCGAAGAAATTATGTTCAAAGACAAAGGGCACTGTAACCAGTTTCCTGAAAATATACCGTTAGCGACGAGGATTTGATAATAACTTATAGGTAATGACGCAGGTTATGACTTATTATAATGGGTGAACGAAGGGTGATCACTTGTTTTAATGGCTTACAGAAGAATGATGACTTGTTAAACTTGATTTTTTTATAAAAGAGAGATCGCTTGTTATAATAGATTATTAGAGAGAGATGGCTTGCTATAATGGATTATAGATGTCTGACGCCTCCATCAAGAGACAAGATAATTGCCATCAACAACTCTTACATGCGGAAAAGGTAAAGGTAGACACAGAAAAACAGAACACAAGAGCAAGAAATAGGGGTGGGGAAGAAGAATAGAGCAATGGCACCATTATTTCATCTACGGACACTTTGCCCCCAGGGTGAACACGTACATCGTGAAGGGGCAATTAGCATTCTAAGTTTACCTCGATCTCAGTATACTCCCTCAGAGGAGTGCTGGCCCCGTGCTGGGACATGATGAGCCACTCCGTTCTGATGTCCACCACGCGAGGGATGTCGGGATCGATCAGACGGTACGCCGTGATGTTCGGCCCGCCATGTCTGAAGTCATCTAGATCAACGAGGCCCATATCCTTTGGGGAAGAAGAGAGAAAAGAAAGTCATAAAAATTGTGAAACAAATGAATGTCAATGCATCTAATGCCAGAATTTGGATCATTGCTAGAGTGGGAAAACTCGAACCTTTACATCAACTCCCTGGGAGGTAATATCTAAACAACAATAGATTATGTGCACTAATGTTAAACATTTTTTCTTTCAAACCAATCTTCTAAAACAGAAATTATAACTAATTCTTTACAATTCAGTGGAGTATGTGTAGTCTAAAACCCTTGTTAACTGTCTAATTACAAAAAAGTCAACTTCAAACTGCAAAGAGTTAAAATGACAAACATATCTTGACTTCGTTTACTTAAAGTATAAAATTAAAATTGACATTACAGCAACAAGATGATTGCCTGGATGAGGGGGAGGGGAACATATTAGCAATGATTGTTGTCTGATTGTTTACATCTCGGCAGACGCAGTCCCATCATCCCTTAGTTTCAGATACAGAATTCTGACATAACTAGTAAACCCTACCTCTTATCAGTCTTATTCTAGTAAGTAATTGTGAAGCAAAGTCAGCATCTACTTAGCTTTGATATAACCAAGAGGTAATGTCTCACCAATATTGTTTTTACAAGTTTCCTAATATCACTCGAATGTTGATTATTGATTATTCTCTCTTACAGTACCCCTCCGACAGAATTAATGTTTATGTTTACAATACATGATTACACGATCATTAATTTTACAGCATGACTCCATGGTCTGTATTTGTTTCAGGTTACTCACCAGGGTGGTGAAGAAGTAATGAAACGTTGCCGAGATCATGCTAACCTTCAGTGCCTGAAAAGTGGGGAAAAAATATTAAGACAAAATAGATAAAGGCTATAGTCTGACACTGATATAAAGTAAACTTGCATGAAATGCATAAAACTTTAATATGAAAACTTGAAGGAAAAACAAGAGAATAAACAAATGAATCCTTTAGTACAAGAAAGGACATAACGGAGACAAAATAAAAACAATGAATGAATCCTAAGCTGTCAAAAAAAAAAAAAAAGAAGAAGAAGAGGAAGAGGAAGAAGAAAAAGGAAAAGAAGAAGAAGATTAGTAGTACAATCTATTACTAACTGTCTTTAGTTTAAGTTTACGACTGATTTTACATTAACATCGGATACGGCTAATTATTATTATTACTACTATTTGCGACCTGTTTTCGGTAAATAAAGGAGCCAACCAAAGAATCAATAAATGTCAATGAAATAATCTATCGATGAATAGATAAATCGATCCCTAGGTCGACAAAGCAATAAAATAATAATAAAATAATCATCTAAGGTGCCACAGGTTAATGAATAAATCAAGTAAAAGGAATTGGTCTTACTTACTGCGTACAAAAGTTTCCGAACTTTATCAACCTTACAGTCAACGACAAAGCGGGTCTCGCCCCTGTCTTTGAGATCCTTTAGAATGGTGACGTAGTCGTTGTCTACCAGCTGCAGTTTGCGCACCGTGATCTGCGCAGGCGTGGTTTCTGCTGCTTTCAGCACTTCCTGTAGTCGCGTCAGACCTGAGCACACGTTACAACAACATAAAAAGCCTCGTACAAACCATGGAAAGGACGGAAAACAAAATAGCAAACAATAACATTGGAAGTCAGGAAATAGAGAGAAAAAAGTCAACTTTTTGCTCTTCCCTCTCTCTCTCTCTCTCTCTCTCTGTGTGTACAAACTCAAAGATCAAGAGAGAGAACAACAGACAGAATCTATAGTTAGGTGAGCACTAAATGTCCAGGTCTAAATATAATCGTTAAATATATTCCGAGTATTAAAACTTTCCTAAGGGCATTATTGCTCCCAAATAGTAGGTCTTTGTCGCAGACAACAGCTTTATGTTCAAATGTATCAGTTACTACTACTATATACTGTATATATATACTGTTTTGTCTCTACTTACCTCCAAATAGGGACTCGTAGTATAAAAAATTGGGCAGACCGTTTAGATGTCAGGTTTATGTTCTGACCATTCGAAATATGAAAGATATTTTTTCCTGTCGTTCATTTGAATAACTGGTAATGAAGTGTGTATCGACTACGTTAAAAAAAACAAATCATTTTATTACTTGGTTTGAGTAGTCGTTCGTTTCGCAAAACAATATTTTACGCCGTTTATTAAATGTTAACTCTAGTGCAAAATTGTTTTCAATTGGGTGGACTCATTCTCGAAGATTTCCTTTAAAAAACTTAATTAATTTTTTAACCTAAATTCTGTTCATGAGTTACAAGCAGTTCTCATATAAATTTTAAAAAAATACTTCGAAACGCCATTTCCTGTGGCGACATAAAAGTAGACGCGCAGGCACCTTTCAGTGTAATTTTATGTTCGACTCAGCCTTTAAATAAGTTAGGTGTGTTCAGTGGTTGGACATTTAATGTATTCTAAAGAATCAGAGTAAAATGACATCGATATGCTACAGCAAGGTTAACCCGATGGAGACGATATCGAGGCTAGAAAATTAATATTTTTAAAATTCCCTTGGTTAAACAAGAACTTTTTTTACTTTTAATCCAGTAATCATTGCCGAAAAAAAGGCAAGCTTCCAGGCCTCTATGTTGATATTCGAAGCACTGTTTACTTTTGCCTTCAACTTTTAAAAGGTTTTAGTTAAGTAGCTTTTCCATACTTTATTGCTTTCAGCCCGTCTTTGCTGTTGTTCGTTGAAACTTTGGTAATTCCGGTTAATCGGTTTCTGCCTCGCCTTTATCCTGAGGTTATTTGACTCGAGGCAGATGTTTCCCCAGTTTTAGTGCATCTTAATCTCTCTAGCCACACTCAGTCGGATCGACAAGATCAAAGCTGACAGAAAAAAAAGTATTTAAAGATTTGTTTCCCAAATCGGTAGAATCATCCACCATTATCATACTATTTCTTTCTCAAATGTACTGTACGACAACAGCATGAAATTACAATTTATTGCTAAATGACTTGTTGAATAATAAAGTCATTTTTGAATGATAAAGTCATGGGTTACATTCACACCCCAGAAAGTTTATTTTTAAACAGTTTCGTCTTTAATATAACAAATAAAGACGGAATGAAGGATCGGAGGAGAGAGTGACCTAACCAGAGAACAAAGGAACATTCGAATGAACCGTTTAACTGACTGACCTCCAAGGTGACTGCATCTTCAAAATAACTTCAGGACGTCGACAAGGACTTATTGGTTTTGTGAAGAAATAATAATTAAAGAATATTAGTGAAAATATCTTACCAAACATTTAACCCCCTTTCAAACCATGTCGCCATTTTTAAGCTTCTTTAACAACCTCGTCGATTCTGGTTTTTATTGTTAGTCAAAAATTGATATTGCAAAAACTTCTTTAAACAATACGCTTCGCATTTTAACATTCTCCCTAATGTTTCTATAAGTTTTTTTTAAAGCCATCTTTTTTGACAGCACTGAGTCCATAAACTACGGAATAAATATATAGTTTACAATAAGCAGATACTTTAGAATTCTGCAAGTAAACATTCTCCGTCTAAAAATGTCACTAGGAAATATTTCCCTTGATTAATCTCAACAGATTACAGAGAGATCGGCATGAAAAAGAGACTTGTAAGATGTAAAACTTCCTTATGTAGTTTATTTATTATTTTAAGTATTAAAACCTATTTGTCTGGATCACTGAGCGATATCGAAAAGCAAAGGAATATATTCTGACATGACTTGATTTCGGTTATAAAAATATCACCAGGGAAATCGTGCTTAAACTCCAAAATTTCTGTTATTCCGATAACAATGACCGTTAGTAAAGGAAAACTAGTATGAGCATGGCATTTTGCTAAGGTCAACAGGATCAACTCTGTCAATAATTCTTCAACATTAATGATTAAACAGAGCACAAAACTGACATAAAAGAGAAATTGCATCCATTCAGCGAATTTCTTTTATTACAATCATGTCCTTTTCATATAACTAAAGCAAAATAAATTCCTATATCATCATTGTATATTGCTTAGTTATTTTGTTTGTTTGTGAGTGGGCGCGCGCGTAGTATGCCTTGCTGGGAGCATAAAGGCTTTGTGTATATCTTTCGTGCTTTTTCTACATTTTTCATTTTCTCAATGATATAAAACTAACAGATCATTGCTGGGTTTGCTTAAAGCCGACATGCCGCCATATTGCTACTCATAAGGCAATGATGTCTCAGTATTTGCAATGAAATTCCCCTGTATTTCCATACTTTTTATAAACTGTTGACTTCGTTTCATTTCGAATAAACGACTTTGGCTATTTGATTTCTGAACTGACAGGGAAGGGAGGTGTCGATCTGATAACGCGTTATTCTGGTTTATATGAGATAATGAACAGCAAAAAGGCTTCAGCAAGTTCTGTTACAGGGTTTCTATGGTTTAACCAGCAGCTTTGGATCAGTGAATCATCTACAGTGTAGAAAAACGATCTGCAATGAATCGGTCGGTTTTGAATATCAGAAAGATTGTTTCCTTTGGGCACTAGGAGATCTTCTTGCCCTTAACTAATCTAGACATCCGTGTGTGAGAAGCAAAACAGTTTCGAACCATCGTTGTCTTCGTACAAGATGGTGAACTTCTCCCAGGCCCAGTAGCGCACGATGTCCATGTACGCTTTGCTCAGAGTCAGGTAGTGAGGATACAGTGAGATGGAGAAGTAGTCACGTGTGTCTCGCGCGTCCCAGTGCCACTGCACGTGTGGGATCTCGAAAGCGTTGCACATGGACTGCACGTGAGCTGCGGTCAGGCTGGACATGGGCCCAAACATGGCTGCGATGCCTTGACTGGCAATACGGCAAACTGAAAGAGAAACATTATCATCAGTGTCAAAGATCTGATACTTCGTTCATTGTGTCAAGAAAGGAGGGAAAAATGAGTCACTGACAATTTAAAATTTAGACCTAAATAACCTCTTTCAATGTCCATTTTCTCTGCTATTATAATAAAAACGAATTCTTCATTTGTAGTTATATTGCCATACTGAAATAATCCAAATATAAACATTTTCTACCCGTAAATTAAAAAAAAAATTTAAATGTTTTGTAATGCAGTAAGTTTTCTGAAATATGTTGGGCTAGCGCTTAAATGCGTGTTTGTTTGTTTGTTTGTGTGTGTGTTTGTGTGTGTGTGTGTGTGTGTGTGTGTGTGTGTGTGTGTGTGTGTGTGTGTGCACGCACACATTTGTTTTTGTAAAATGTACCGGACTTAACGCCCGATCAGATATTAAGAATGAGTGAGACACAGCAGGACGTTTAACTTTTACACGTGACTTCTGTTCTTAATCTACGGCTACAAACCCTCGCTCCAAGCATGTGCATTTATTTGCCTTGGAGACTGAACACCTGATCCCGTGTAAAGACTTCCTTTACACGCGTAAATAATCAATCTATTGGAAAAATAAATAATTAAATAAACGGCACTTCTGACAGAGCATGTGGGCAGATGAAAGCAGCTATTCAGTAAATTAAATAAGTTATCTTATCCCGGAATCCGAAAGGATGATAAGGTAATCTTAGGCAGAACGGAATTTGTAAATATGGGTTCACAAGCAGGCACTATGCAACCTTCATTAAATAATGTTTTTGGAAGTAAGATCTGAAGACGCTCTCAGCCCTTTAAAAGTAAGATTTGATGACTAAGACAAAGAACCTGATTTATTCCAATATTGTGCCACAAAAAGAGCGCCAGACAAATGCACAATGTTCCAGACACAAAGCTATCTCACTATTTCAGTACGAAAGATGTACGGGAAACAAACGGCGCCGCTTGTCTCTTATCACACAATCAAGTTTACATGCATGGCATTTACATACGGTGGAAGCTGTTCGTCGAGACGATAGTCTTATACAGACGGTAACTTTTGGAGAACTCTCTGCCCTTAGAGACATCGACGGTGTTAGATATCTATCTCATGGCCGACAAAAGTTTCAGATGCCTCTCGCCTCTTTTTGTCTGACCATCATGCTCAATGAACCCGAGGTGTTCCAGGAGTCAGACCCAAACCGCTTCGTCCCAAGAAAACAAGTCGGTAGAGGCGTTGAGTGAAAGACAGTAACTGACGTCATCTACCAAGGGATTGTCTTGCCTTCTGATGCCCCTCCAGACACGGGGATATCGGGGGAGACCAACGAGACTCTTCCTGACGGCTGTTCGGTCCTTGCTGATGGATCACTGCAACGTTAACGCGTCCAGCAGGCGATCAAAAGCCTACGTTGTGTCTTCAGAGGCCTGGATCCTGTGTACGGGAATTCATTAAGGGGTTCGAGCTTCGCGCGTGCATCTATTGCTTGTGTGTGTGATGTGGCAGAGGGGGACGAACTGTCCAGAAAGTTCTGGCTAACACCAGTTTACTTATACTTGACAGCTACACGAAGAGCCTAGACAATCGTTTGATAACTAGTGTTCACCAATATTTATTATGAACGTGCTGCACTGATTAGAGATAATTTTTCTTCAGGTCTTAATTTGCTTGAATCTCGATGACTGGTTTTTTATGAACATTTTGAAGATGGACACAATGCAGCCCGCACAAAAGAATCCAGCATAATTTCTCTGTGCCCAGTAGTTTTACTACAAACTTTTCGACCCCAACACTTATTAAACTTATGTCTGAACGAGGCGCAAAGACACTTCAGCATCATTTAATCTAGGGTTGGCCAAAGTTCTCTTTTTGCGGGCCGGTTTCAAAATTCCAAGGTATGCGGCGGGCCGGCAAAATACCAAAACCCACCCCAGGTGACTACACAACAAACCTGGTGATAATGGAATGGACAACACAGGAGTACACAATGGCGCTCACTTACCAAACTCATTGTGTAAAATTAACCTGTTTGAATTTGCTCACAATAAAACTTTAAAAACCAGCCTTTCCTTTCAAGCCAGCAGCCCCCGATGCTCTCTAACGACTCCATCAGACATTTCAACCGTGTTGTTTTCTTTGTATCTTGTCTGTGTTAGAATGTTACGGACTGTCGATTTCTAACGCGGTGGTACTTCGTAAATTAAATTTCAATCAAATTAACCTAGGCTGAATTTTAAAAAAATGAAAAAAGTGCACTTCACATTTTGCCAGACGGGCAGGTCCAAAGAAGTCCGCGGCCGCGGGCCGTCCTTTGCCCACTCCCAAATGTTTTAGAATGTGTGCAATTTTTCATAGTAAAATAACTTCTTCACCAGTGGAATACCCTTTAAAACGAGATTCCATGCTAGGTGTAAAAAGCTTTTTTTATGTCCAGTACCCCTTTTATTATTAAGTTTCATGGTTAGAGCAGAAGTCAATCCGTTGAATACCCCCGTGTCATGCCATGAGAAGAAAGTTAATGGCCCCTGAGTACCAGGTTTCGTCTTAGGAGTAAAACATTACATTTACCATCAAGCGAAAACGTGACGTGCAGACTAAAGACTAAAAGTCGTGCCTATAAAGGCGGAATCAGACGGTGTGATTGGTGTGAAAATAACAGTCTGACGCAGACATCGAGGAGAGACGGTAGTCAGGGTTGTTTGGGGCCTTAATTAACAATGAAGTTACTAGGTCCTGAGGAGATGACAAACGAGCGAACCGTCCGATGGAAACGACGATGAGAGTGCGAAGAGGCCGGTGATATATGGCTTTCACAGGGGGGGGCTATCTTGTGTCCAACAAGCCCCGAGTCAGCGTGGCGGAAAACTCATCGCGACGAAAAGCTATTCCGACAGTCACTCACGGTAGGCTGGTCCTGAAGTGAATGGCTGTCCACAAAAGTGTGGGACGGTAAACAACGTTGGCTAATTTAGGCGGCCTGTAAGTGTTCGGAGGTCAGGCGGAAAAAAGAGTGAGCAGCGCCACCTCCCCCGCCCCCACCCCCCCAAGAGAGCCTTATTTCCAGCCTTGATAAAGGGCCGCAATCAAGACCTCTCGGCGGGTCGGCGTTTTGTCATCCGCTGCGCTGCAGGCATGCGCGGAGGCTGGGATCGGGGAGATAAGTGTGAGCCCTCGTGTCGCCATGTCAGCATGACTGACGCCACGTCAACCCCATGATCGACATCGCCATGCTTGACCACCGTGAAAACATTGGGGCTTTTAAGATACATGTGAAAACACAAGAAAAGATCGTTTCCTCTCCCGCCTTCTTCCCGGTTGGTTGAAATTCTTCTCTCTCTCTCTCACACACACACACACGTGCGCGCGTGCATATAATATCAAACATAGGAACAAAATCAAAAACAAGATACAAAGCATTATGAAAGGAGTAAGTAAGATACTCTTAACTCCAAAACACTTGTCTTTATCTTAATGACAATATTTTTTTAATAACTTTGTTTTCAAATACATGGTTAACAGTAAGGCACGCGCGCACACACACACACACACACACACACACACACACACACACACACGCACACACATTTGACCGAAATTGAGAAATGTTGCGGCTATAAAATACATGTAAAAATATCAGAACTGACGGTATTTCTGCTACACATAAATACAACCGGTTTCTATTCCTTCACCGTTGAAAAGAATAACTATGATTTAACAGTTTAACTTGACTCCTTAACCCCATACTGTAGAGTGACGACTCTTTGAGCTTTATCGACTACTTCAAAGTTTGAAGCAATAGTAAGAATTTACTTTTGATCTTTTTCCACAAATGTTTTGTGCGACTTCTGCACTCGTTTCTGGAAACAGATTAATTTCGCCAGCCAACCAGAAGAAAAAAAGGAGACAAAGCGAACAAAACCATTTCCCTGACACCACCTCGAACTCCAACCGAGGAGGTCGACTTTAATCATTCTTGGCCAACTGAATGTTTAACTTTTGCCACGGAGAAGAACCTAGGTGGAGAAAGGAGTAGCCATGTAGTGGGGTGTAGGCCAGTAGTGAATGACAACCAAAGGCCAAGGTTACCTGCAGTCAATCCATCAGCTGTAGTCCCATTTGCTGAAACTACACTATTTGTCTTTCTAAGTCTCGATCTTCCTTGAAATATTTTTTTTTCTCTCCCTAACACTTTCTCAGCGTCTTTCGATCAATTTGTTCAGCGTTTTAACCCTTTCATTACTTTAAAAAAAAATTTATTTCACTTCCTCTCTTCTATAATTTCTTTTGCTTCCGGGATATCGCTTTTGTCCTGAGGCTGAAAGCCCGCAATTGCCCGAACCAATTTTTCTTTCTGGGACACAGGGACACAATTTGTAACATTCGGTTTAAAAAAAAATATTGTTGTTTATAATTGTGCGTCACACAGAGCAATATTCTTTTTACAGAGGCCACAAACCCTTGTCCGCTCAATTCATTTTAAAGTTCACTAGAGGTCTGCTAAAAATAAGCGTCCATCGCTTCAGCCAGAAAAAAAGATGACAATGGAGAGTTTAAGATGGAGCAAAAGCACAAGGCATCCTGGGAAGGTGGAGTCCTGGAACGTTGCGCACTGCGTCGTCAACCTCAGACAGGCTGGAGCTCTTCTACACTTGAGACAGATGATACACACTTTTACCTGTCGTTACCACAATGCTTACCATATTCATCCTTCACTATGTTGATCAGACTATCACGCGCCTTTAGTGTAGATCATTATACATTTCCCTTTTAGTAATAATAAATAATAAAAACATAAGCCTTGTTAAAGCGTGAACAACTACAACAAAGAGTGAATGAAATCGTGCGAGAAAAAAGGCACTAAATCATCTCAAACTTGTTATATATGTATATGTATATACGTTAATTTTATTTTTCAATATTGACTTTTTTCTGTGACTTATAACTTTATCTAGTTTACTTTTGGGACGTTTGAAAACAAAATGATATACAGTGGAAGAAGCCTAGAGGTCGTAGTTGCCTTAATATGCTCGTGTTCGGATGCTCCTTGAGTGTTGAGTGTTTGTCACAGTATTCATAGGAGCTAAACTGATTTTATCTTTGCTGTTATCATCACCATCATCGTCAACAGCAACAAGAATAAAACCACAGCAGCAGCAGATCAAGTGGTTTTATCGTCAGTCTCACTAGGGAGCTTTATGTTATGTTTATTTATTTATTTTTGCACAATATAACTATTTCCTGGCCTTCTGTGTGACTGCTGCTAGCTCAAATCATGAACGTGTAAAGGGACTGAGCTTAGAATGAGCTGTAGGCATGTTGCTTACATCAAGCATAATAAAACCTAAAATACTATGCAGGTAAAAGGCGAAGGGTACAGCGGACTGTACATGGTTCACTGCGTTTGTGTAATTGTTTGCTATCATTTAAATTTATGTAATGAATTTATAATTTGTAACTCTTAATCATGTACGTCCTGCTATATTAACCCAGAAAATAATAAGATTTTTGTCATTTGCTTAACCAGCGCCATTTAAGCATCGACTAGTAGCAGATCGAAGACCATTCATTCTTATTGTCGCGCAAATGAACACATGGTCGTCCCAGGGACCATAAATTTATCTTTATCTTCTCTGACGACTGTGGTAGACAAGGCGAGATGACCCTGGCTGTGCTCTGTAAGCTGCATCGTGGGGAGACGGGGAGCCTGCAAATCACAGAGTCAATGGTACCGGTGTCTGGCCCCTGCCACCGACTCGCGCTGTCTCTTCATTCGAGTTGATGAAGCGTGAACGAGGCTGCGACTGGACACGACCGTTAACACGCAGCAGCTTCTCACAGTTCCCTGCCGTTAAGCAAGAGACTGGATGAGGTCACTTCTTCTTTCAGTTTATTAGTCTGGTTCGTAGATATACAGATATTGGCTTCTTAGACTGGTCGCCTTAAAAACATTTTTTCATTCTTTTTCTTTCTCTTTTCTTTGATTTCTTTTTTTCATCGGGATGTGCAAGATTAAAAGATACACTCCACTGCTAATATAGAATTAGTCTAGTCCTTAAAATTTTACAAAAATGTTTGCGAACCCTTTGAATCTTTTCATTCTTGGTGTCATTTGGCAGGATAATTTTTTTCATCTTGCTAGTTATTTGAATTTTCAGCTTCACCTTTAAGGCGATAGTAAATATGTCACTGTGTTTTGCAGGCGGTACTGAGCACATCATGGCACCCTGAGAGGGTTGCTAAGCAAGTCATCTCATCCTGCAGGCCATAGTGAACACCTCACCTGACTCTTTTCTACTCTAAACACTCTAGGGCAACCTGTAAACGATACTAAACACTCTAGGGAGACTATGGGTGATACTAAACACTCTAGGACAGTCTGAAGCGATACTAAGCACTCTCAGACAGCCTGTAGGCGAAACTAAACACTCTAGGGCAGCCTGCAGAGGACACTAAATACGTTAAGGCAGCCTGCAGACGATACCAAACACGCTAGGATAGACTATATGTGATACTAAGCACTCTCAGACAGTCTGCAGGTGATACTAAACACTCTAAGGCAGCCTGCAGACGATACTAAACACGCTAGGAGAGACTATAGGTGATACTAAACACTCTAAGGCAGCCTGAAGGCTAATACTAAACACTCTAGGGCAACCTGCAGACGATACTAAACACGCTAGGAGAGACTATAGGTGATACTAAACACTCTCAGACAGTCTGCAGGAGATACTTAACATTCTAGGGCAACCTAAAGACGATGCTTAAAACTCTAGGATGGCCTACACTCCCTACAGGCAATAGTTAACACTTTCGGGCAACCTTCAGGCAATACTAAACACTGTAGGGCAGCCTACAGGCGATACTTCACGCGACAGGGCAGCCTACAGGCGATAATTAACACTTTAGGGCAGCCTAAGGCGATATTACAAAGCATTATGAAAGGCGAGATTACAAGTGATACTAAACACTCTATGACAGCCTGAAGCGATACTAAACACACTTAGACAGCCTGCAGGTGATACTAAACAACCTAAGACAGCCTGCAGGCGATACTAAACCTGATAAACCTGCTTGCAGGCGACAGAAACTACTGTACACCACTGTATGCCTGCGATCCTATGTCACCGTCTGCGATAAGCGATAGTTTATATGTCACTACATTTCCCAAGCGAATATTTCCACACGTCACCACATTCTGGGGCAATCGTACATCCATCCTGTTTCCCGCCAAAGCCCTCCATGTAATCTTCCTGCCTCTAGCTTTATTTCAAGAAGCTCGTTTGTCATAAAGTGATAAGGTCATGATAGGATGCTTCTAGCTCGTAGTTACAATGTAATTCATTTCTTTCAAACGTTAATGGTTTTTTTTCCTTTTTTAACTGATGTGTTTATCAGAACAAAACCTTTCTCCCTTCCTCAGTTTTTCCCTCGGGTCTTGCTGCCGAGTGCAATCGCACTGACAACCTTGACATCCGGCGCAGACAACTCATGCATAAGACGAAAACAGATTATCCGGAACAAATACTGTCTCGACAAAAATGAGAAGCCCCTGCCACTGGAGAGCAAGTCAACATTTAGTTCATTTCACTGTGCGAGACAGAGCTTGGAAGATAAACAGACTGGAAACCAGGAGCAAGCGAACTCGCACGCACAGCTGCGCGCACACACACACCCACACTCACCCACCCACAGACCCAACCTAACACACACACACACACACTCACACGCATAATCCTTGCATTTATTCTACACTTAGTTTCGGCAACTTCTTCGTCTGGTCAGACTTGGACGCTTTGCAATGCAGACCCCAAAGAGTTTTTTCTCACTAGTGTGTTTGTGGGTCACACTTTTATTTTAATAGTTGAACAATCAATTTCTCCTGATGATTTTTCTGATTATTATTTTCGAGAACCTTCAGTAGGGAAGGTTGAATGGTGCCATTTCTATCTCTATTAACACTACGATATTATATGATAAAATTATCGATGTGGCGGTGAGCTTTGTTTGGGTTTCACTAACTGTGGGCTACTCGGTCCATTTCACGCAAAACTCGCTGGTTATTTGGTCCAGCAGCAAATCCACCGACTTCCTATGTCCGATCCACTATTCCGAAGCCTGGTTTCTACAAGATGGCATTTTTTTTAAACTTCTTCTTTCTTATTCATCCTTCATCTCAAATAAAAACGGTGTCTGTCTATGTTACGGCACTCAAGAACTGTCGTTATAAATAATCCCAATAATATTTTTACCATATTTCATTTTCTTTTAAATAAATGGGCAATGGGATGCAGTGGACGGTGGGGTCGGCAGAAGAAGTTTGCATAAAGCTCCGACATTTTCTTTGCAGTTGAATTTAGAAACCTCGGATCTGCAGTGGAGAGAGATCGACAGTTGATCAAGTGTTTCTAAAAACGATCGTGGAGCAAAAAGCAAAAAAAAAAAAAAAAAAAACTCTGGGCTTTCACCCAAGGCACATTCTCCCTGCTTTCGAAAGCAGATTCTTCAGCTGTCTAGAGGGGAGTGTCATCTACACCAAGTTTCTTTCCACGAGACCAGTCATCAAGAACCCCGGTCTTCAACGAGCTTCCACTCAGGGCAAGTTCGTAATTTTTCTTTACGTCTTTTCGAATTTTTTTTTCAAAGCCAATGCTTTCTCTATTCTGTTTTTTTTTGTGTGTGTGTGACTGCTCTCCCCTATCTTTTTGTAAAAAGTAGCATTTGAAAAAAGTGACTACTCGATCAAAAGAAAAGAATAAAAAAAAATACAAAATCAAAAACAAAAACGAAAAAGCTATCTGTTCGTCAGCAGCCAGACTGTCGAAGGTTCATTGTCGTCAAACACTACAACCAAAAGGTCAACACAAGGTTCATTTACAATACCTATACCATCCATTCTACGCCCATAAGGAGATCTTCCCTCCATGGGGCGCCCGTTAGTGTAGTGGCTAAAACACTCACTTGTAAATCACTGCAGTAAGAGGCCTACAGTTCAGATCTCGTCTCGGTACTTTCTATGTATGTGATAACTGTTTGCAGAGCTGGTCCGAGGAGTTTTTCATCCCCACTTTCTCTTCACACATCATTAATTACACTAAGGTTCTTTGTTCACCTCACCCACCATTTGCCCAACGCTAACAAATCGCGTGCACGTGTAACACTAGGAAGTATAGCCGATTTGGATGTATTCTTAGTAAAAAAAATAAAAAATTCTAGGTAATAAAAACGCTTTCAGCAAATCGAATCTTTTACCGGAAATCAGGCGCCAAACATTTCATGGCTTAAGCTTACTTCTAATGGTCACCCATCTCAATAACAGACTGAGAAGTAAAAGCACGAGTGTCTAGCAAATGACTTTTAAAGCTTAGTAAAAGAAAGTCTCTAATCTTTTCTCGATAAAAAAAACTGTGAACTGCAGAGATTGTCGATAAAGGTGAAGCCGTAGGACGAATTATAGAAGAACGAGAGGGAAAACTCGAAAACCAATTCAACACTTTGAAATCACGTGCGCCTCGCACACAAAGAAATAATTGATGGATCTTATAAAACCTTCTTCTGCCGCTGGCACTTTGTTTAATTTTGATCCCACCGGAAGTAATCAGTTTATCTCTACTTTTAGAGACAGATAGGGCAAACTTAAAAACCTTCTTTCAAATAACCCCAACCTAAAACGCTTTGTTTATAAAACGCATTTTCGCAACAAAAAATGTTAACCGAGAAAACGAAATTTGGAGCGAAAGCCAGTCTTTCTTTCTATAAAGACAGGCAAAAAACTGTAAATACTGTAAACAGTTTACAGAGGGTGGAAACAGATAACTAAGTTACCATGTTAATGTACGGTTCAATCAAGTTTATCTTGAATACTCCCGTCATGGACCTAACACTAACTTAGTCACTGGGTTCAGTCATGGAACTGTATTGTGGGCACTAACTGTGGCATTGAAAACATGCAGGAAAGAAGAACACATACATGGTACAGAGCGCACATACAGAGAAGACAAGTGTGACAGAAAGCACACTAAAGCAAACAGACATAAAATAGATGACACATGAAGTGGTACAGAAAGGACATACATTTGTTTTTGTCCACGGTCTTCGGTTTTGGGACTATTGAAGTGCAATTTTTTCCTAATGATTAGGGTAAAACTCAGTTCAAGATACTAATTCCAAAGATCTGGGTGATGAATCCCCTCCGTTTTTGTTCTGGAAATACATGCCTTGAAACATTGCCATGCACAGGAAGATCAACAACGCAGATGTAACAGTCCATGGATCGGTCTTCGTTGTACAAACCGGAAACGATAAGAATGTAAGTTAATCAGGCACAACATAATTTGACCTGATTCTGTTTATGGTAGTGTTTGTAACCATGTATCTCGAGAAGGTAAACATGGGGAAGAGAAATTAAGAGACAGAAACAGGAGGAGGAGACAGAAAAGATACAGATACTAAGAGAGAAACACAAAACAGAAATGCAGAAGTAGAAGCTGAAGCATACACACAAAAAGAGCCAAACAGAAAGAGTGAAACATAGACAAAAGCTCAGAAACAGAAATAGAGAAAGATAAACTCAACAGAGACAGAAAAGCGACACAGAAAGATAGAACTTCAGAAAGACACAAGCAATCAAACCAAGAGAAACAGAGACACAGAGACTTGCAGTCAGCGAAAATGAAAGAAGTAGAAGGTTAAAAAATAACTGGGAAGGGGACACAAACCTTAAACAAATCTCGATGAAAACATAATCACAAAGACACACAGAATTTGTAATCGTATAACTCTTCCAATTTGGGAAAGGACAGAAAAAAGCCATTTCCAATTTACAACATATCGATGGAGAGTTTTAAAAATAAACAGCGACAACACGGCAGGGAGGCGAGGTGATTAGAAGCGCTCAATTCTGCAGGGTTAGCACAGAAGCCGAAAAGTCGACACAGGAGCCAAAGGTCGACGGTGCATCGAGAGTTTGGGAGGACGAAAAACCTGACGATTTATCTTCATTCATCACCGTCAATTATCATCTGACTTCCCGACCGGAAGTTCAGTTTCAAGACTCCAGGGATTCAGCTTCCTGGGCCTGACCAATACAAATAGAAAAACGTGATTACATAAACAAAGGAATGAGACGACGATAAAGAGAAACGAATAGAGAAAAAAGAAGAAAGAGAGTTTCTTCCCTTAAAGCATTTCCTTAGCCAAGTTTGCCTAAACTTTGCCTTCTAGGACCGTACCTATGTTTACATTTTCACCAGCTTTAAGAATCCCGCTGCCCACGTAAACACCCGTCAGGAGGAAAAGCTGTTCATATCCTCCACTTACTTTCGTTTGCATGCCTGCCTGTGTGCGAGTAGACAGATGTGTCAGCAAACCAATAGAAGCCATTACTAATGTTCCCTATATTTTTTTAACACCGTTAGAAATGGAAAACAGCGGAGAGTGAACTACTCTTTTAAAATTAAATATATTTAGGAGAGCCTGAAACAATAGATAAAAATTAGAAACGAATGTACCGTGGATCAGTCAATGTGATTTTATTAATTTATTAGTAACGGTTTGAATATTGCTTAGAAAACTGGTCTCCTGGCCAAACTTTCCACCTTTATAAATTCTAATGCTGTCTGGTTTGTGACATCTTGAAAACTGTAGCAAATAAGACTTTCATTTGCCGAAAACAGAAATATTTTGCCACAAGAAGCCTGGGTACAAGAGGTTTTGTCATGTACATAATTGTTGTGTCTTGCTACCTTATTGGTTAGAAGAAAGTGTAACAAATGAAGATTGTGGTATCATCATAAAATGTGGAGTTAGAGATCCTTTTACCAATTGTTCATCCCTCAGTCTCAGTTAAACCACAAAAATGATGATGACGATGACGATGACGACGATGATGATGACGATGACAACAGTGGAGGGGGATAACATTTGGAGGTGAGCTTTATATGCTGTAAACTACAAACAAACCTACAGTCAACCGTATAAGAAGTACAATCGTCATTAACAGATAAACCGATGGCAAACATGAACGAAGAGCACGGATGAAGATGAATAACAGGAGTGAGCGCGTGGAAGCTTTTACTGGGATTCGCATTACGGTGACAAAAGAAAATTTTCAAGCCCAGTGCTACATTACTCTGTGCAATAGCAGCTACCTCTGTCATCTCGATGCAATGAAAGGATTCTAGTGCAGTCCATTTCAGATCGTCTCCAAGCCAGTTAAGAAAACTCTAGCTCCACAGCATTGCAATCCGAATCCAAAACAACTTTTTCCCCTCTTTCCCCGATCGACCAGTCGCTGGCAATGACATTTCTGAAGTATGTAAGTCTACGATGGGGAGTGAAGGGAGTGGGGGGGAATCAGCCAATCAAAACAGATTATACTACCCACATCTTTACAGGTCGATCATTTCCGTGGTGATGCTGAGCCGAGCCTACGGGAGCTAGGGCGGAATGTTTCTTCACCTCCAGGGGACATCATAATCGCTTAACGAGCGGGACTTCTCGGCGTGAGTAATTTTCAGACGAGCGAGTGCAGTGGAAGATAAGCCAATGAGCTCTGTGCTCCGATTTCAGTTGCTGCCGTCTCTCGTTAGCGCCAGACAATTCAGTTGTCCCCATTTTGTCGAGTCCACGGTCTAAACCTTTTTGACTGTAGAATCTCCAAGCATGCCAATCCGAGTGAAATTGTTTCCTTTTTTGCTGGGCAGTGGTAACTAACATGAGGTTGGCTTGTTTTCGGTGTTATACTCTCAGGTTTGTGCCGAACACATCTCGACAAACTAGTGGAGCCTGCAAAAAGTTATCTATATTGAATAAAAGATAGAGTAAAAAAAAGTCAGACCTTAGGACCTCAGAGCAAGCTTATAGACATGCAGATCAACACCCAGACTAATGGCGCTCGAGAAGACAGGATGACAGATAAACAGACAGAGCAGTGTAAGAAGAAAGGTATTGAAACCTCGCCAAATTACCATAAAACCCCTACACAGTAAAATATAAAACTTAACCAACCAACCAACCAGTATGAATTGCAACTGTATTTAGAAGCTATTTTTTTAAGTTGTGGATTGACTAATTTCATTGAAATCTGCAGCAACTAGTCTGTGGGGCCGTGTTGCCAGCGAGATCAATAAGTTCAGGATTGAGTATTGATAACCACAAATAGCTCTGGTGATGCCTGTTATAATCCTCCGTCTCCTACAACAAAGAAAGTCTGCGGTCCCTTTATGAGTCCGGCAGCGATGTTGTAAACTCTGTTCAGTCAAGTCAACGAAAAAACCACTCTACAGATAATAACAACCATTATGCGCCGCGGCCTTCACTCCTGACCTCCCATAGAAAGGACGGGGGTCAATCTTCTCGGACCTTTTTGCCCGCCATAACTGTCAACACAGCACTGGCCAAGGCTGTCTTCACAGCGGCTTTTCAATAGTTTTATATTTAATCAAACTGCGGTGTTCGTAACAAATGAAATATCGCGGTCTCACTGTCCATGATTACTTTAATGTCACTACAATTTGCAATAGATCAAAAGAGCCAGTTTATATGGATTTAGAAAGAATAATTTAAAAGATAATTTAAAAGTAATAATAATTCTAAATTACACTGGTATACCATTTAGGTATATTTCAAACAGTAACTGACAGGTGTGTATTTCTTCCATTACTATAGCGATATCAATAAAAGACAGGAAAGTGGAAAAGCATATTCGCCTTTTGTCCCGGAATGATTTTTCCTGTAACTGCTTAACCATAATGCTAACTCTGAAGCCCTAATGCACGAAAGGACAAGTGCTTCTAAAATATTCTTCCTCCTTTAAGGCAGGGGAGAAATCAGCTCTCGCTGTCTGCATAAAATTTACAGTGACTTACTTCCTAAACTTGATCAGGGACTGCAATCTCTCATGCGATCTTCACCTACCAGTTGTTCCCCCATGATTTCCACGAACGACAAACAACTTTTCAATGCAAAGAGGAAGGCAAAAATCTCCTACAATAGAAAAGAAATCAAGAAAAAAAAGAATCGGACATCCAATTGTAGGAGCAGGGTTTGAGATCTTAACTCACTTGCACAGCAAGCAACTGAGCGCAGAATGAGCAGACAAAGCAAAACTCAATAAAGTTGGTAGCTGCAGCCTATCATCGCTTGTTTGCTGTTAAGCCCCGGTGGGTCGGCCCAGGGAGATGTTAGAAAGCAGAGACAGGGAGAAGTCCTCTTCTTTAGCATGATTCCATCAAGGATCTGCAGCAGCCCGGCACGTAACCCAATAAAATTGTCTTTTGCTTTCACCGTCAGTCTCACCACCGGCTGAAACCAAAACGAGGCTACCACACGCTCTGGTGTTTCCTGCGGTGAGGCTTGGACCGGAAGAAACAGGTGTTACCTCCCTCCACCTGCTCTTTATCAGTCGCGGAAGGAGACTTTGGAATGCAAGAGAGTATTCAAACAAAACTTAATATCATTTTTAAATTACATGAAACTGTTTACCTTTATAATAATAATTAACATTATAATCTGTTAAAAGTTATACAGAATAACAAATATATACAGATAGTAGACTGCAATATATTTATCTGCATTACTAGCGGCTAGGCCACGGTGTACTGAAGGTAGAACAAAGTCTGTCTTAACTTTCTATTTGGTCACTTGTATTATTTGTGCACGCGACCGAACCCAAGCGACGGACATTGTAATAGAATACAATTGCTACTAACTTTAATTGCACTTTTTACGCGTAAGAACAATGAGGATTGTCTTTAGGTAAGATAATTATCTGTTCGTGCTGAATGCCTTCATTATTAAGACTTAGGAGATGTATGAGCCACAGTGAAAGTACATGTTTCACGGCCGCGGCTAAAGTACATGTTCCAGCTCCAATGTGGACTCATGCGTCTTGGTCTTCACTAATGTGGGGTCCCGCGCACAACCAGACCTCGTGTGAAAGAATAAACAGAGAAACAAATAACTAAGTCTGAGTGCCAAACATATCTATGTCACCGGAAGACCAAATAATTTGAATAAAACTTGATGTCAAGGACAATTCGCTTTGAAAGTTGGTAAAGTACACTGGCATACAAATCTCTACGAGTCTCCAGGGTTTGCGCTACTTTTGAACCACAAACCAATCCAACTGTTACGAGAAGCTAAGAAGGTGGAGAGAAATGCATTCAAAACAAACGTTAAAAAAATAAATAAAAACTCAGAAAAAAAGTTGTGTATTTATTTCTTTTTTTTCTAAACGACAGTCAATGACGGTAATAATCCAATTGCGAGCCGACATCAGACGAAGCGAATCACGCAACAAGGGGGAGAAAACTCAAATTGCCAGACGCACAGCCGCCATCTCGTCATCAGAAAACTACCGTCTTGATGTATTTTGAATTCTCTCCCTTTAAACACTATTTGCAAGTCGTAACCACCGGTAAGGCTAAACGCTGAGATGATTCCACCGTCTAGGCGCTATCATTAAAAGGTCTGCACACCATCACAGAATGTCGGCCTCTACTGAACACAAAGTCGGTTGTGAGTATGTATAATAGAGGCTAGAGGCCGTGCATGCAGACAGAAGTGTTATGGACATGTTTCAAAACCAACAAGACTTGAAAATACGATTTTTCAAGGAACAGCATGGGAAAATAATAATAAAAGAATCTGTGGTGCATAGTTGCCTGCGTGGTGGACAGCTTCATGTGCGCTGTGTACGAAAGCAGACGAGAAGATATGAGAAAAAGTTGGTAAAAATAAAAGAGAGGACAGACAACATCCAAGAGTGGGCTGAACTGTCAGTCAGAAAATCGCAGAAAATGCCGGGAAAAGGGAAGCAAGAGCTGGTGATGATATTAGCAAGTGCAGGACAATAAGTGCCCAGACTCTTATAAATAGGACGACAATAAAGATGATTATAATGATGAAGAGGAGGAGGAGGACTTATTCATGTTATACTTCTTAATTTTCTTTCATTGTATTATCTTGAAAATTTTATTTTCTTTAAGTTACAGCAAAGACTTTATAAATCATCTTTGGTTGTATACCTAACTAAACGTGCGGTTATCCCCCGAACAACAGAACCTAAAGCACATTGCTTCTGATGCAACCACTTATCATAATCATCATCATCGCCGTCTTCGTCGTCATGATAATCAAAGTCATTATGGTCCTCTTCCTCATCATCAATATAATTGTTATCATCATCGTTATGAACAGCGTATGATGATTATTTCAGTCCGTTTGTCAGTTAGCAGTTCATAATTCCAAGAGCAGACGTGTTCGTGGATCTCATATCATGCGCATGGTCCCTGCTCCTCAACCTTCTTCTGTGCAGCCTCCTGAAGTTACAAGTCGGGATGGGGAAAGGATGAGCTAACGAGTGGCTCAACTGGTCGACGTTTCCCTTGTAAACTTACCAGACAGCTGTTGGAGAAAGGCAAGTCTAACACAGCTGTAAGTAAAACTAGCATAGTTGAGTACCCCGCACGTCCTGGTAATGGCTAGTTGAGTGGGGGACGGGACGGGGGTAGTTGACGAGGGGATGGGGTGGGAAGATGGAGGCCCTTGTCTCGGCTGCTTGCCAGACTGAGAGAAATTGAAAAATCGTTGGTGGGGAAAGCGAGGACACCGCTTAGGCTTCTTGGAGTTCCCACCTACCTCCCTCCCCTCAATCCTTCTGACGACCAATTGACTCTGGTATCTAATGACTTGCACGTTCCGGGAGCTAGCGTCCCTGGGGACACACCGGACCAAGTGTAACTCGGTGGGTGGGAGGATGAGGGGGAAGGATAGGAAGAGGGGATGAAGAAGTTACGGGGGATGGGGGTGACGGTGCAAGGTAGGTGGATGGCTAGCTGGAAGGCCGCAAACGCCAGCGAGTGTTATCAGCAAAAAGAGGAAGCTGGAAGATGAGTTGAGGACTGGGAAAACTTAAGAGGGGTTGGGGGAGAAAGGGAGAGAGAGCTGGGGGAATGGAAAGAGAGAGAGAGAAAGAGAGGAAGGGAAGTAATCGTCTGGCGCGATGTCTGGAGCGCGGACCTGATCAGCGGCGCCGCCAACTTCCCTGACCACGAGCTGGTGTGACATTTTGTTTACACTGTCGAGGGGATGCTTAGCGAGAGCTCTCCGTGAGACAGCGCAGGCTCCTACACTGGGTCTCTTGTTCATTTCTCTACGTGTTTTCTCCTTCTCTCTTGTCTGCCTGACATGTTCTTTGTTTGCAGGCTGAGACTTTTTTGTCCAAGGGTATGGCAATACTCACAAACCGCAATTATTTCCCCCGTCTTTATTTCCTCTTTCTCTCTTGCCCAGGCTTATTCACTCTTTTTTTCTTCTTTTCATACCAGTTCAAAGGCAAGCCGGTATATCTTTCTGTCTATATCGCTCGCTCGCTAACTCGCTTTTGTATGTACTTATTTCCAACTTGGAAACAAAACGCACATGCTCTGACACAAAACTACTCACATATAAAACTCTATACACATATGAGAAATAATCTCAGAACTGAAGTGTGCCAGCACCGATATATCTAGTGGAGGCTTTACATTTGAGCAAAGTACACGTGGTTAAAAACCATGTGCACCTCTCCTGTTGAAAGCCAGCAAAAGGTGTTTAAAACTTCATCCCTAAGGACGGTGGCAACGAGGAAAGTGAACATCGGGGGGGTGACGAGACTGAAGCCTGCAGCTTTCAGAAAGTGTCTCGCGGAATGCGTGGGGGTCAAAGTTCAAACACTGGGCGAGAGCTCGAGACGGCGGCTGAAAGGAGAGAATTGAAAGCCTTTATTCAGTGACTAACCCAGGCGTACACTGGCTTTTAATGCGATGTGAGTGAAAGGCCCAGAGTCAACACAAGCCGTGCCTGACCTTTCCAAAAACATGGTCGTGCATCTCCACTAGTAATCGTCGTGAGCTGTATTCACTCTCTCTCTCTCTAGCTCGATCTCTCCATCCATATCTTCAAATCAACCTGTCACGAAAGGAATCTATCACCAACTGTCAAAAATTAGTGCCAGCGTGACATCCTTGGTCTGTGTGATATGAAAACGAGAACAACCAAAACTCATAATGCATTAATTGGGACATAAAGAACTTCTTACGCATTTTATTATTGATGTTTCTAACGGCACATGCATTCTTACTACATTTGCTTACATTTAAAAAATCATATTTAAATCACACACAAAGAGGCAGAGGCAGTCAGGCAGAGAAAGAGAGACGCACTTTCACCCACAAACACGTCCTCACGCAATGCCCACCCACACCTCCTGACTGCCCCTCTTCTCACCCATATGCCTCTCTCCCCGCCATGTCAATATAACGGGTTTGAAGAACCCACCATGGCACAGAAATTGAGTGTCTGAAAGGAACATTTAAATTAAAAGAAATGTTTGAACATTGCCAGCCTGCATTGACCAAGCTGACGGGTGGTGTCCCTTTTAACATTGATCCTCTCTTCTCTCATAAGCGAGTCAAACACTAGACAAGAAATTAAGTTTACAAAAAAAAAAAAAAAACTTCTTAAAACGTAAATGAGGAGTGAAGGAAGTTTTGAGGTGGGAGAATTTCCAGAGAGTAAAAATAGGGAAAATCGAGGGATCTAAAAGTAATTATCGGTCAATATTATTATGAAAAATACGCTCGAAATGAAAGAAAAAAAACATGAAATAGCTAAAGACTCTACATTGTGAAGAAAAAAACCTTTGCACCGATTCAAAATATTAAAGGTTTATGCATGGATAGACCATTTTTTATCGTGTGTTTTTTTTTCTTTTACAAAGTTGTTCCTTTACTGTGAATAATTTCCTTTTGATCGATCACGATTAAAAGAAAAGCAAAAATCAAACAAATCGCTTGTGCAAACAAAAAGAAAAATAAAACTTTGGTCTTGGTAGGTTTTGTGACGAAGGTAAATGAAGAATCATCAAATCCGGGAATTGGAGCCAAACAAGGATGGCTTTCTGCCTGCTCTGAGATAAGGAGTGAATGGAACTTCTGGACGAACATCGATTTTGGGGGCGCCCAGAGCTGGACGGTGGACGTGGTCCTCCTCACACCACGTGACAGCCACAGCTACAACTGCCTGGCGTAATCAGGACAAGCGAGAGCTGCAGTTAGGTCAAGAGGTTCAGGCACGGGTCAGGCGGGCCCTCTGCCATTGAATTTCTCCTCCGTTATGTCATCGATTACTTTCCATCGCGACAATCGCAGGGGTTTCATCACCGGTGCATTTTGCGAGAAAGCAGTTAATGAGGGCATAGGAGTGGTGATGATTTGAGATTAGAGACGGCGGTCACAGACTGAATCATTGTGCATCTCTAGCTGATCATATGATCGCGGTGTTTAAAATCATTTTGACATCCAGGTTATTCATGATTTTAAACACCTAAAAAACTATCTTTTCTCTTCTCTGTCTTTAATTACACTTCGTTGATGGAGAAGGATTGTTGTCCAAGTTTATGCCCGTCAAAACTGAAATAGCTAAAGCAGAAACTTGTGTGGAGTTCGACTTGATTGCGTTTACATTAACAAATTACCTTTCCCTTCTTAAACGTTTTAATACAATATTTAAAATATTTTAACAATACTTCCTTATTGTAAATTTAGTGCAAAGACATTTTTATACTCAAATACTTCGGGGCGGTTCTGTGGGGCAACGGTTAGCGCCTGTCAGCAATACAGTGAAGGTTGGTTGTCCTGAGTTCAGCTCTAGTCTCGGGCATGCTGTTCTTTCTCTGCATGTGGCATCTGCTTACAGGGCTGTTTGCCTTGCCGTGATATAGCCTTAACTGCTGGCTCGGCTTAAAAGACAAATCCCCCCTCAATCTACATCGAAGAAATTATCCATATCAAGAGAAAATGTCTGAAAGCAGAATGCCGTTGAAAGAGGTTAATTATTTCGATCTAATTTTTTTTAGCGAGTTGTGACAACAGTTTAAAAAGTCTGGGATGATGCCGTTTATTGCTTACTGGGATGAGCTCTGTAAATATTGATATTTCCAATCAGTTGAAAGATAAATGACGATGTTGACCTTTAACGTTGTAGGTTAAAGCATAAAGAATATGGGTCTGTAAATGTTTCACCGATGTGTGTGTGTGTGTGTGTGTGTGTGTGTGTGTGTGTGTGTGTGTGTGTGTGTGTGTTAAGCTCACTGTTAGATCATCAGGAAAAGGCGAGAAAACTACCGTCACTGAAAACCCCAAGATGTCCTGGTGTCAACAGTCAAGCCCAGCGTTTCTTGTTCATCAACAAAATAAACGAGTGTCTACTTCTGTTCGCTTTAGCCGAGCAGTGGAGAGATTTTGAACCTTGAATCTGTTTAATTGCGAAACATCACGAGCTTGGACATGAAGGGAGATAGCACTTGGTAGCCGGAAGACTGGATTGACAACTAACAAGGCCATTTAAAACACGGCACGTGCAAGTTAAAAAAAGGAAGAAAGAAAAGAAAGAAAGAGAGAGAAAGAACGAAAAAGAAAGAAGTTAAAAAAAGTAAACTAAAATCGGTGAAGATGGCATGGCTTAATGCGCGTGGCACGTGGCACGAGGCACATGGAAGGCGGATTTTGCCGTCATTAACCCCGCTGATGTCGATCTAGTTTAATCTATGGCGAGGTTAAGGAGTTTGCAAAAAAACCATTGAAACCATGATCTGAAGAGTTAAGCTGCGCAACATGTGAGTGAGCGTGGTTTTTTTTTTAAGAGACAGAGATGAGAGAAGCTGTTTATATTTCCTTCTGACTTGTCTCCTTCCCTGTACTCTCAGAAAATGCGTTACTTTCATATGAAAAATAAGCACTGATAATATTGTTATATTATCGTTATATTATATGACATAGTTTCAGTTGAATTTGCTATTCCTAGTGTTGCTGCTCCTCTTAGTGTTGATGCGACTATTAAAATTGTCATGAAAACAAAAATAAGTGATGCTGAAGTGACACACCTTTTGCGTGCTGTGTCACAGATGAACTCACTTACATTGGGAGGTCTTCAAGTCCTTGTAGTGCCTGTGTCAAACTAACCCCCTAGTTTCACACTAAACTATCGTGTGCCTGTCTTGCCAGCTTCCACTTGCGCCATCTGTAAAATCGTCGCTTTTTTTCAAACTCGAATGCATGTCCACTGCTGGGACTTGAGTGTAATTCTGGCCACAAGAATCAGTGAAAGGGAAGAAGACATGACACAAACATTCAGCACGCTTGCGTGCCCATCATTCTTTCAAACTGTTTTAAAAATCGAACCCTTTTCTGGATGTCACTATTTTTTGGCCCCACACCATAGTATGAAAATTATTCATTACTCATTATTCTAACTATATAAACGTCTGTCCATGTTGACGGCAATACATCGGAATGGAAGGTCAAAGGCTAACGAAAATGAACAAGAAAATGGTAGCTAGGATGGGTGGGTGAAAAGATTGCGGGTACAAAAAGAAAAAGATTAACTATAGATTGTTGGATGACAGGTGACAGCAAACAGAGAACGAAACACGATCTCCAAATAGGTCCTTGAAGTCTGATCTCTGTGTCATCCAAACTGTGATGTCCACGCCCTCTGGTGTTTACATGCAAGAGTTTGCAGCGGACCAATATTTAAGGTTTTCAGTAAAAGAAAGGAATGTTTGACTAAAAAAAAATAAATAAAAGTAAAAACGCGACACGGACAAAAGGTTAGGTCGATAACGCGCATGCGCGCACACACTCACCTGAACTTTCTCTCTCTCACACACACACACACACTTTGTACGTCCGAAGACATAAAGATGTTTTAATGATCACGCAGGAAAACAAATAAATGTACAAGTAAATTTGATCTCAATTCTTCGACAGAGACACCGGGCATGTGTCAGGAAGCAAACAGGTGGAAGCCGGTAAAAGAGGGGAAACCTGATCTCACATGTGGGTAATGGTTATCAGTGAATCAATGGCCATCTCAGCCTGAGAACTCGTCTGAGATTCCTTTACACATCAACTTACAGTCTCCGGGGTCAGTCGCTGGTGGCTCATACGCAATGTTTGCACAGCAAGCAGCCGATGCTTCTGTCCGCCTGCTTTCACACATGGCAACCAATCGAAGATTCGAACAGACAGCTGCAATCACACTCAGGGCAAGTGCCGGCCGCCGTCTCCTTGTCCCTCGCCCTGTCCCGCTAATCTCAACCTTCACATGTAGTGTCACCAAACGTGTAACATTTAGGGCAGTCGTTAGGGTCGTCAGCAGAGTTTGAGAAAGAACTGAAGTGGGAAAATGAGCAAAAAAGGGAGAATTGCTGAAAGAGAGAGAGAATTGGTGTTTTACGCCGAACCAGCAACTAAGGTTATATCAGCCAGACCTGTAAACAGATGATGCCACATGGATAGAAAGAACAGTGTGCCCGAGACGAAAGCTGAACCCAGGACAGCCAACCCTCACTGTATTGGTGACAAGGGACTGGGTAAAGAGTGTAAATAAGAAATGCGAGTTGTGATTCCAAGCACAGGGACTAGTGACCCCGAGCTCGTATCAATGACTGATGACCCCCAGCTGTTACCGCGATCTGCTTTCACTGCTGCTAGTGATCCACATGCAAACCTCGCAAACCTAAGCCAGTAGGTGGGCGGCGATGCCAGAAGAATGAGAAAATATTATAGGTGAAAGGGTACTGGGTAACTGCCTGCAAATACTGGCCGGACTGTGTCTGTGTTATATAGTGTCTCTTTATACTGCACAACACGGTTAAATGTGTGTGTGTGTGTGTGTGTGTGTGTGTGTGTGTGTGTGTGTGTGTGTGTGTGTGTGTGTGTTGGTGCACTTTTATGTATAAATAGGATTATATTAACGATGAAGCAGCATATCTCTGGTGTTAAGTTCGTCATAAATCAATCAATCATCACCAAGACCACTACCACCACCACATCATCATCGTCTGTCTCATAATCGAGGGGTAAATTGGGTAAGCACCGCCGATGATTTCCGAACAGTCTTACTGTAGGTTTACCATCATCTGTTGCCCTTTGGGAGTTAGCAAAAGACAACCCAGGCAGTCTATTTTTTGATTTATCTTTAATTTTTTTTTCTTTGCAAGCCTCTTCTACATACCTGGGATTCTGCTTTGCAGAAGGTTTCTACAAGGCTGATTACTCTCGAGACTGTCTTTCATTTTCAGCTCGGCGGTCTTATTTATTTTATCTGGATGCAACTGTCTCAAAAGAGCTATATTTTTTGTCTTCGGAAAATCGACTTCTCTTTCTCCTTATATTGTAGCTGTATTTTTGTAAACTGCATCACTACAAATTTATGACCATCCCCAACGACTATGGCAGCCAGAGCTCGATATCTTATCGCGTGACATTAAACAATGTTCTAGTTAGTCTGCTTGCTCTCTGTGATAGGTTTTATTAAACCATGCTATTTCTTTTATCATTTTTTACTTATATATATATATATATTGTGTAAAAATGCAATAACGGTAAAAAATAAACATTTGGTTATACTTGTGTAGGAAACTCTAAGTTTTGGCATTCACTTTCTTTAATTAAATGGAGAAGTGAAAATGTAAGGTTTCTATTAGTTCAAGTTCAAGTTGTTTATTCATGGGGCCATTGCCCTTTTTGAAGGGGGAGCAACAACAACAGTACAATATTACATACATCTATGCATGGTTATTGACTAAAAATTACAAGAAAACAAACATTCATATGTTGCTTATTGGTCTTCTATTGCAGTTTTTCTAAACTGGAAAGCATGGAAGAGATAAAATGCCAGATTTTAACAACTTTTTCATTTGATGAGGCTAGCAGCAAACTCATTTTAAATTTATTTGGACTAGTATACCATTTTCTTTGTATATATCTTATTCTAAGATGCTGTAGGGCTTTACAACTTAGAACGAAGTGAACTTCATCTTTCTCATTTAATTGACATAATGGACATACAAGATCAAGTGTAGTGTAACTTCTATACCTAAAGTAATGGACTGCAATGTTAGATACACCCAGTCGGAATTTAGCAAAAATTGTCATCAGATAATAATCTAGATCTATTTGTAAGTATTTTTTGACAGCTCCTGAGATTCCATAAGTAGAATAAAAAGAAAACCTCTCACTGCTATTGATGTGATCTTCCCACTCTTGCCATCTACACAAAACTTGTCGTTCTTTTAATTTGTTTAGAAACAGTCTTTCACATTGTACCCCTTGATTTAACCACACAAAACCAAACCCCAGCGAAAATAACTTTCTTTTAATATTAGATACCCAGTTTGATTTACCTTTTGTTTCTAAATCAAATAACATTCTGTAAATTTTGCGGGGCAGTCTGTCATCGTTCATTCTAACTAGTTTCAACCAATATCGAACACATTTATTAACTGACTTTACTGTAATTGGGTGTCTATGTAGTTCGCCATACACTAAGTCATTTGGGGTTCGGCTATCTAGCCCCAGGAAGAGTTTTAAGGCAAAGAGGTGGACCTCTTCACAATAGTGTGATGCCTTGTCTAGTCCCCAGAGTTCCGCACCATACTGTAGTATAGGTTGGACTTGGGCGTCAAAAAGTTTTAAAAATACATATACACTTGTGTTATTATAAGATCTAAGAGTTTTCATTATTAAGAGTAAGCCCTTTTTTCCTCTATTTGTCAAGTCCTGGCATGCAGCTGAAAAGCTAAGCTTAGTGGAGAACAGCAATCCAAGATACTTGTATACATTAACAACAGGTATTACAGTACTATTATAAGTCCAACGTTCTCTTGCTCCTAGAAACCCACCTTTGCGGAAGACTACAATATTACTTTTCTCTAAGTTTACATTTAAGTCCAGGGTAGATGCAGCTATGCTTAAGTTATTCAGCTGGTTTTGAAGCCCAATCATTGTTTCGGCTATCAAGACAGCATCATCTGCAAATAGTAGTATAAACAACTCTAAATAATCCAAAGGTAAGGAGGCTCCATGTTTTCCATTCTGAATTATCTTGATTGCCATTTCGTTGATAAAGAGGGAGAATAATACAGGACTACACACATCCCTTTGCTTTACCCCCTTAGTACAGTTTATGTAGTCGGTTAACTGTGCACCACAGCTGATTCTTACTTTAACATTATTATACATGGCTTTAATAGATTTAAACAGCTTGTTTGGGACCCCATTCTTTAGCAAAACGTGCCATAGTAAGTTTCTATTTATTGAGTCGAACGCTTTTTCAAAGTCGATAAATGCTACGTATAATTTACGGTTGAGAGCAAACTGTTTTTGAATCAAACCCAACAGAGTAAACATATGGTCCACAGTTGAGTATCCTTTCCTAAAACCTGCTTGGTATTCCCCTACAACCTGATTTTCATCCATCCACTCTTGCAATCTACTGTTAATTATGAAACCATATGCTTTACTAGCAACATCGCAAATAGAAATACCCCTATAGTTATTAGGGTTGCTCCTATCTCCTTTTTTTTAAATAATGTTATTATTATTGATTCTGTCCATTTTTCTGGAAAGACACCCTTGTTAAATAGTTCATTAAAAAATTCATGTAGAAAGTCTACTACAATAGAGTATGAATGTTTTAGAAGTTCACCGATTATCATATCTGGGCTTGCAGCTTTATTATTCTTAATTCTTCGTAGGGCATGTAATACTTCTTCTTTTGAAATTGGTCGGTCAAAAATGCTGTCACTAACTTCTAGTGTATCATTATTGGAGCAGTCAATGTCTTTATCAAGTAGTTTTTTGAAGTGCTGGTACCAGGTATCGAGAGAAATCTTGTTGCTATAATTACTACGCTTTGTAGACATTTTTTGTAGTGTGGACCAAAACATTTGCTGGTTTTTTATGGCAGTCTTTAACTTATGTATTATTGTTTCATTAAATATCTTCTTTTTTCTCTTTAGTAAGTTCTTATATTCTCTTCTTACTTTACAATACGTATGTCTGTCCTCATCAAGAAGTGATTTTTAAATGATTTAAGGGCTTTCCATACCATCTGTCTTTCTTTTTTACATTCATGATCAAACCAATTGCCTAACTCTTCCTTTTTACAAGTATTGACACATTTCGCCTTACACTTGGCATTTTCCTTAATACAACTATTGAATAGGTCCAGGGCCCCATTTATGTTTGTTTCTATCAACTGGATTGCCTGATTTAAGTTCAATAAGGTTTCTTCTTTATTCATATTACTTATGAATTAAGAGGCATTATTATTGTCCCACGCAAAGAATTTTTTCAGTGTACATTTCTTTTTTGTTTCTTCACATGACTTCCCTATCAATTCTCTATCTTGCATATTTAACTGCAAATTTACAGGCATATGATCAGAGTCAAGTCTCTGTTTGACAAACAGTGAGATCGCTGCAGTATGGGTGTAAAATAGTTCCTTTGATATTAAAAAGTAGTCATTAACACTATGCCCTGAATCAGTAATGTAAGTGTAGCAACCATCACGGTCGCCATGACATACACCGTTCAAAATGTATAGCTCAAAGGAGGCACATAAATTTAGTAAAAGTTTCCCATACTGGTTGACAACTGGGTCCTGTGAAAGTCTATCTGACTTAATAGAATGGCTATCAGGTACAAGTAACTCTGTGACAAGGTCAGCATCAATAGTATCATTATTATTCAAGCATCCAGTCCGACCATTCAAATCTCCAGCTACAATGACATACGTTTCACCCATTTTTTTGCATACACTCCACCAAGCAGTCTTCGATAATGGACATACCATTGCTAATACCAGTGTATGGGTAAAAAGGGGAGCCTTCAAGTGGTACATATGCACAAATATAAATGACATCTTTGTCAAGATTAAACAAGTTTTTGGTAATTCGAAAAACAATCAGATTATGGACACTTGAGTCTATTTTGGTAATATATGGTACCAGCTTATTGTTAATTAGACATAATAGGCCTCCCGAACGACGGCCTTGATTATTAAATTTAATAGCCGGTTTGTGGACACAGAAATAATCTGAAAAGATTGCAGAAGTAAAGTTTTCCATAAATGTTTCAACAAGGCAAATAAAGTCAAATGACATTATGAATGATAGGAAGTCTTTGTTTGTTAATTTACCTTGCAGTCCACATATATTCCAATGCAAAAAAGAAAGCCTATAATCAGGGGGTATAACTCGCATTTTCTTTTGTCCATCTTCATTGGAGTTAGTGTCCTTGGACTTGCAATCACTGTCACACGATCTGTCAAGTAAACTCGGTGGACACTCGTCTTTTTTATCAATGGAAGTAACATAATTCGCCGGGCAGCCAAAACTCTATCTTTCTTTGGTAAGAGCACCGTTGACATCAGCATAGAATTTCCTCCCGTCGATATATAAGTGATCGAAAACCATTTTCACTCTTTTCCCTTCATTCTTCGCTTTCCTTAGATGTGGGGTCAGTAGTTTCCTCATTTCACGTGTCCGCGTCGAAAAGTCTTCCCCAATAAAAATTTTGGAACCTTTTAGTTTGTGCTTGGATTTCATTACGTTTGTCCTGTCTTTGAAAAAAGTGAATCTGGCGATGATCGGCGAATCGCTCTTGTTGCTCAGTCTATGCACTCGCTCAAACTCTATATTGTCTGGAATTTCAAGTTGGTTTTTGATAAAGGTACTCACAATAGCTTCACATTCGTCTGGCGTGTCTTTTTCCTTCCTAGGAAAGCCAAAGAACAGCAGGTTGTTTTTCTTTGACCTGCTTTCGAGGTCATCAATCTTCCTCTCTGCTTCGCTCAGTTTTTTCTGTAGACTGTCGTTTCTTTCTTCGAGTTGATGAAGCTGACGTTGAATCTCAGAGTTTTCATGGCGTATCTCCTGCATTTGTGTTTGGAGGGTTGAGCAGGAGTCGTTTAGTCTTTTGATGTCACCTTTTACTTCGTCGAACTTTGTACTCATGCTTTGCAATATTGCCATGACGTCTGATAGGGTCGGCTCTGGTCTATGCTGCGTTTCGATGTGTACTGCGTTGTCTGTTCTGTCTGTACTTGCCCTCCTTGAGGCGCTGACATTTGCCAGACGAGTTTGTCTCATCGTTTCTCTACCGGTGGGGCCAGGGTTTGGCTCCACATCGCCACATAGCATAAGTAGGAGTGAAAGTAACAGTCCCAACACCGTAGCGTCTGTTCGGGACCTCAGCCTAATCATGGCGACCCGCGCAGACAGATTATGTTTTGCTCTCTTCATCATAAAGCCGATGAATATTTGTGTAAAGGATCCACAGACTCTCCGAAAGACAAGGTTGTCTGAGGGCATCTTTGTAACCCACTTTACTTATTTAAAACTGGTCAATTTACTGTATATTAAGTGAAAATAGCTGCAATGACAACAGAGCACTTGAAAACACGTCTTGTCGCTTCCATGAACCGTGTTCACCCCAAGGTTTCTATTACTATAACAGTGTAATGATCAAGTATCTGTGAAAAATAACAGTAAGAGTTTCAAATATATGTGACTGTTACTACAGAACTTATTAATATTATAGGTATCAAATGTATGTGAGTACAAAACTCACATTATTGGTGAATGTGTTAATGTAAGTCTATAATTGAGAGTGTATCACACTTCGGAAGCTTAATGTAAGCCCAAGGGAATTCGCTGGGGCCATGACACATCGAGTAAAAGATGAGGGGAGGAGAGAAGGTGAGGAGGTGGAGATGGATAGGGGTACAGTCACGTGCACCGACCTTTGCGCTGCGCCCCGAAGCTGTCGTGCGGCTGCACGGTGTCGATGTCGGGCACCACGATAACCTTCTCAAGAACATCACGGCGCAGGTTGATCCTCTGGATGGCCAGCTCAAACGCTTTTCTCTGCCCCGTGTACTCAGGCTCAAACAAGGCACCTGATTGGTCAGACAGAAACAAACACCTGATTAGTAAGACAGAAACAAACACCTGATTAGTCAGACAGAAGCAAACACACTTGATTGGTCAGACAGAAACAAACACCTGGTTGGTCAGACACAAACAAAACACACTTGATTGGTCAGACAGAAACAAACACCTGATTAGTAAGACAGAAACAAACACCTGATTAGTCAGACACAAACACCTGATTAGTTAGACAGAAACAAACACCTGATTGGTCAGAGACAAACAAACACCTGATTGGTCAGACAAAAACAAACACCTGGTTGGTCAGACACAAACAAAACACACTTGATTGGTCAGACAGAAACAAACACCTGATTAGTAAGACAGAAACAAACACCTGATTAGTTAGACAGAAGCAAACACACTTGATTGGTCAGACAGAAACAAACACCTGATTAGTAAGACAGAAACAAACACCTGATTAGTTAGACAGAAACAAACACACTTGATTGGTCAGACAGAAACAAACACCTGATTAGTCAGACAGAAGCAAACACACTTGATTGGTCAGACAGAAACAAACACCTGATTAGTCAGACATAAACACCTGATTAGTTAGACAGAAACAAACACCTGATTGGTCAGACACAAACAAACACCTGATTGGTCAGACAAAAACAAACACGTGGTTGGTCAGACAAAAACAAACACCTGACTAGTTAGACAGAAGCAAACACCTGATTAATCAGACAGAAACAAAACACGTGATTGGTCATACACAAACAAACACCTGATTAGTCAGACAGAAACAAACACCTTATTGGTCAGTCAGAAACAAACACCTTATTGGTCAGTCAGAAACAAACAGAGCACATGAAAAATACAAAGTGTCTTAAGGGTGGAAGAAACACAGAAAGGGTACATGAAGCACAAGACAGAGCCCCTCGAGGCACTTGAGTGGTGAGAAGGAAACTCAGGTGAGGCAAAAACAAGACACAGATGCCGAAGGATGAGATACAAAGCAAACAGGGAAACTGAAGGACAAAGCAGAAATAGGCCGGGCAACTGAATAACGAAACAGAAACAAAATAGACCATCAGAATGATTAAACAGAAACAAAAGTAGGCCAATGTGTGTGAATGGCACCTGACGGTGCAGAAAAATAATCACTTGATCGGTAACAGAAATCGAAATCTTGCCTACTTTTCATTTGATGACGTGTGTTTAGACTACATAGATGACTATCCACATTCATCCTTTTGATTTTTATTTTGTTCCTTTCTTTCTCATTAATTTCTATACGTGTTCTTTCATCTCAGCCCGTGCTAATCCTGTCACCGGCCGCATAAGTTCCATCTTTCGCACTCTCCACTGTTCGCTGATAATTACGTTTGGATGTCTGAGCTCTCCTCCGTTTCTAGGTTATCCTCGTGATTATATGTGTTCTCTACCCCCCACCCATCTTGTCTGTCTTCAAGTCTCTCCTGTGTTTCCCTCTTGACTGTCCTCAGCGTGTATGTCTGTGTTCCCAACTTTCAATCCTCACATGCGCTAGAATTGAGCTGCAAGAAGAGAGGGGCATGCTCTCACATGGGGAAGAAGCAGGGCGTTTAATGGGTCCTTCTTTCTGTCCCTTCTGTATGGTAGGCTAAATATAAATTTGTGCAGGGCCTTGCAAATAATTACCATTTTTATTTCCCATGTCACTGTACTACAATACCAATGGTAATGCCCTCACGAAACATCTCCGCCTCAGGGAGTTTGACATGCTGAGGACAATTAGAAGAAAAAGCGAGAAGGAAAAGGAAAAGTTAGAGAGACAATGCCTGATGGATTTGTCTCGAGGAGGAGACGAAAGAGAGAAAGGTAAAATGAGAGGGGAAAAAAGGAATGGAGATGCTAGGTAAGTTATGCTCACTTCACACGTTCACACGCACCCACACTCACACGCATGCACACGAATGAAAGTTGACAAAGAAACCGGATCAAAGGGGCTGTGTTTTCCTAAGGGGTTACAGATTCTTTTCGATATATTTTTTTTTTGGGGGGGGTCCCAGAAAGTTGACGGTTTTCCGCAATTTTCTTATCAGTCTTTTGTGATCTCTTCTAAAAAATATAAGCACTCGCGAAGGAAAGAAAAAAAGAAGTACAGACAAAATAAATAAAAAAAGAAGAAAGTAATTAAAAAAGAAAGAAGGTAAGAAGAAGGAAATAAAATAATAATAAGAAAGAAAAGAAAGAAAACGAGATAAAGAAAAATAAAAGAAGAACAATAATGAATATAAAAGAAAATAACAAAAATAAGAAAAGCAAGATGGAAAGCGAACAACAAGAAAGAAAGTTGGAGAAAAAGAAATAAAATAAGAAATAACAGAAAGAAAGCTGACAAATCTGAGACGACCTAGAACGCCATGGCAGCCCAGATGTGAAATCCTGAGGTACGGACTTTGGCTTACACTCGTTTCTCCATCATCCCCAATTAAGAAACCGTTTTTAACGAGCGCACGTCTAGTGTCACACCCTCTACAAGTGGATCCCTGGGGTTGGCCTCAGTGTAACCTGACAAGTGAGGCTGAGAACTCCACAAGGCACAAGGCTGAGGCTCCCGCCCACTTCTTACATCCCCCCACTTCCAATCTATACTGCCCCAGCCCTCCATCCACTGCCCTGCGGGCACAAGAACAGAAAATATATGAAACAAATCAAGATGTAGACAACAGCCCTTCTCCTCCACTAGTCAACGTTCCACATTTTCACAGCCTTCGGCCGAGTGATCATTGGACCGCTGCTCACCATCGATTTTGTGATTGAGTAGAAGTGTCAGGCTAATCTAACAATACAGGCGCTCATATACATACGCACACAAGCGCGTGCGCCTCCTCCTCCCCCCATCCCACCCACCACCCCCCACACACACAGACACGCGCGCGCACACACACACACACACACACACACAGGGGTTCAGCAGTAACCAGCATGCGAGCAAGAAATGCAAGAAATGTTACCTGAATCATTGTAGTGAAGAGGCTACATGCAGAAGTACCCCACTTAACGTGCACCGAAACAAGTTATAAAAGTCAGAAGGAGAACAAAATTACTGCTAACACGACATCCGCCATTAACGAACAAACAAATGCATCGCGTCGTTCGTCAGGTGCACGGGTATTAACGACTGGGTGGGTGAAGACGATGCGTGGCGAGTGTTTTGCATAGAAAAAAGATGCTGTACAGGTATGATTTTCAACAATGATTACAGGGTCCAAGAAGTGACTCATTTTAGCCTGTTTTCTTTTCTCTTGAAATATTGTTTTATCTAAGAAGCAAAGCGACACAGAAAAAAGAGCAAGAGAGAGAGAAGAGGGGTGGAAGTAGGAAGGAAAGCTAAAATAAGGAAAGCTTGGTCTTGAAGACCTAGTCAGTGAAACTACACGAAGCGAACACTGACTGCTTAGATGCAGACTGTAAGACAGACTATAACAGATATTATAGAACTGATGTACATCTCATTGATTGTATTTCAACACTTCACAACACAGTGAACACACAACACAGATCGGGTCCACAGGCTGACACATGTGCATTGAAAACATCACACCATGTGTCACATCCGCACAATATGGCGCATGTGTGCGCAATACAGATCACATCAATACACGACAGGATGTATGGTTGGAATACTGGCATCGAAAACTGGAGGCTCACAGGTTCGATACCCGTGTAGTAAAGCGAACTTCCAACAGTCGACTCAGCTGTTGGAAATGGGTAACTGACTCCATACTCCGGAAGGTAAGGGAGCGCGGGGGGTGAGAGGACAGGCACCACCCTCATGACAAACGTCTGTTGTTTGACACGCAAACGGTGTAAACCAAACCACGTGACACCGTCACACATAGTTTGTTCCCAGTCCAATACATAATACACAGTTAATGAATTTCACACACATAATTTGCTTCTCTCCCGCCATCCTAGTGCAATAGGCACTTCTCAGTAAAGCAGGCACGCAGTGAATATAACACATCACAGGACAATTTCAGAATAAAATGAAGCAAAGTCAGAAGTACACGTGAGCTAAACTACATCGTGAGGTAGAGTTGTGGGTATGTGGCAAATCAAAAATTTGAAGTTTTACTCCCGAGTAGGCAATTAAGGTGTGACCAACGAAGAAAGACCAGCCTGCCAGAAATGAGATCCGAACTCAGGACAACCGATCATCACAGTGCGGCAGGACAAGTATACATACATCCAAGACATATCCCTTCGTGAACCTCTGAGGGTTAAGCACTGAGCTGTGTTCACGCAACTTCTTCTGTGTGCAATCGTTCTTTCGGAATTTACTCAGTCATTATTATTTAACGAAGCTCATCTTATCTTGTGTCGATCACACCTGGAAGCCACATTCATAATCTCGTCGACACATAGCTTTCTCCGCGCTGCTGTCACTGTTAAAAAAAAACCCAGTCCCGTTTCTGGCTTGGGACTAAGTGTCAGGGACTAACTAAGCTCTCGTTCGGCTCCTCCGCAGCGGAGACAAGACGCTTTGCCCCCCCCCTCCTCCTCCTCCCTCCCCCAGCCTCGCCCACCTCCAGACTGATGACTCTGGCACTTCCGCTGTAACAGCCTGCAGTTTGGTGACGTCACTGGGAGGAACCGTCCGCGCCGCTTAACCAGAAACCTGATGGAGAAAATTGATTCCTCCTCTCTTCTGCCATGTCAGGTTTCTTCTATACACGTCCAGGGACAGTCTGGTCGCCGAGACTAGATAGTACGCATGCGCGATCTTGTAGTTAGTGGCGACACGAGCGTGAGGACCGAGAGGTAGGGACAAACAGGACAAGGGAGTTAGCAAAGATTTAGAAAGGAAAAGAAAAAGGGAAGTAATAACAAATGTACGAGGCAGAAGGGGTTAATTAACGGGTTAGGTGACGTCCGAAAAAGGGGTCATAACCCCGCTCATACAGTTTTGAGCGAAGAAACTGTTACAGTACACAGAAACCTCCTACTAAATGTCAGTAGAAAATAAGAAATGCTTTTTAGAAAGCGAGAGAGAGAGAGAGAAAGAGAGGAGGGGAGACCATCTGCCAGTCAGTCCTGCCGAACTCGTTCGGAGGATTAAGATTTCTTACGCATAGAGTCACACAAAGAAATATTTCTTTCAGCAGCTGCGCGCGTGTTCATACATTGAACGTGCTTTATGAGCATACACACAGTATTGTCCATGGTGACAAAAAGAACTCACGACCTTAATTGTGTGTCTGGAGGTTGTTTCAACGTTTGCACCTCCGTTTATTTTTAAGTTTTTGCCGTGTGTGCAGGAGCGTGAGTTTTGTCGCGCGCGCGCACGTGTGTGTGTGTGTGTGTGTGTGCGCGCGCGCGCGCATATTTGTGTTTGTATGCGGTTATATGTGTTAACAGTTTTATGGGGGGACGGTGCAAGAACGATAATAAAAATCACAGGAATAACAAAAAAATCCATGTCAACATAAACAAGAATTATAGGAACCCGAGCAGGAGTAAAAAAAAGCGTGGTCACAAGAATAAAAATAACAAAAAATAATTTAAGAAAAACAAAAGAAAATTACAAGAATAGCAAAAAATAATTACTACATTATAGAAGTAATTAACAAACGCGAAGTGAATGCTTAATATTATAAGAACTAATTAACAAATATAACAAGTACAATGCAATGAGCTGTAGTAGGTCTTATATTGTTTGGTGTATGAATGGTGTCCCGCGTCTTATGTCTTTGACCGTGTCCACCGTCTTAAAGAAAAATATTCAAGAAAAATATTCGTAATGAAGAGACAGTTAAGTCGTTCCTAAAACAGTTTACTTTCTCCGGACGTCCACTTTTCCGATCGCTGACCGACACCAACTGCCTTTACTCTCCATCTCCGGAACTACAACTAAAGATGAGCAGTCTCCACTTTCATTCACCTTCATCTCGGGGGCTCGTCGAGGTGTTGTGTGTCTGTACCTCGCCGTACGCATGTAGAGGTAAGTGTATGTAGGACTTATTACATATCACATGAAATTATCAGCAAAAGAAAGAAAGAAAGAAAGAAAGAAAGAAAGAAAGAAAGAAAGAAAGAAAGAAAGAAAGAAAGAAAGAAAGAAAGAAAGAAAGAAAGAAAGAAAGAAAGAAAGAAAGAATCCGAACAATAATAAAACGAAAAAAAAAATCAAAGAACAGAACAGAACAGAACCCTTTTCTTTCCTTTATCATTCTATGCCGGCGAGCAGTAATGCCGCCTGGTGCCCCAATAAAATGTGATTATTCTTGAGGGCTGTAGCTTTATACTCGTCACAGTCACGTGTTGAGTTCCTCAGTAGCCTTTGTCGCTGCTACTCAATCGACTGCAATAATTATGTTGGTTCTTGTCACCGCAACGAAGTTCTTCTGACCCAGAGATTCCTTAATATTACAGGCTGCGAGTAATGTTGGTACGAAGAAACTGTGTATGCGATATATATATATAGAGAGAGAGAAAGAGCTTGGTGTAGCGGGTATACCAGCAGTCATCGGAGCATCCTCCCTAGACTGGAGTAGTCTTCATCAACCAAGCTATCCATCAGTGACCGAAGGCATTCCAACACACGTGCTTTTTCACTTTCCACCCCCCTACCCTACACACTCAAATATTTGTCGGCAAAATTAAACAAAGTAAAACGAACTTTCACTTCCTGGGATCGGAGTATTTGGGTACGGGTAAAGAAAAAGCCAGAAGACTGACACAGGCCACAAAATGCAGTGCAGAGATAAAGCTGTCAAGAAATGACACTGATAAATGCTGGAGGATGGCAACAAGAAGGTCAGAAGAACAGAACTTCCACAAAAAAAATAATAAAAATAAAAAATCAACGCAATACAAATAATTACAAAATAAAATTCTGAAAATACTCATTGTTTACGGTTATCCAGTCTCAAAAACAATCATCTTGATCACAGAAGTTTCAAAGCATGACACTAAATATTGTTACCAAGCTTTTATCCTGCAAGGCATATTTTTGAAATGTATGGTATCTGTCATCAAGTTGAAAACGAATACCAAGTTATGTATCGTACTCTTAATTTTACGATATGAATTATATCACTTACTTAGCATTACATATCATATATTCCTACGATGTCTGTTATAAAGTTCAGTTTATCGGGAGTAATGCAGCGGGGCTAAGCATGCTTATTTTCTTTGAATGAATGATTCAATAAATTCTCGCTTTACTTTTGCGAGTCAAATGCGGTGATTTTTCGTGCGAATCATGATGCATGCAGCGGAAGGTAAGATGACAACTGGATTGCAACTTGCACAGAGCCCGATCCAGAATGAACAGATGGGTAAGATGACACCACTGTGTTCAACAAAAGAGTCTTAAAGTTGTTTAAGGACCCACAAATAGTCACCCCACCCTATCACACACACACACACAGAGAGGGAGGGAAGGTGGAGGGAGTGCTGAAAATGTTGTCGCCAGCACGTGTTTATACGATTGAAATGTATAGCAGTAGCATCGTCTCTATCAACAAACACTTTCTCGTTTATATTTCCCCAAATAGATACGGGCGTGATCTCTCTCTCTCTCTCTCTCTCTCTCTCTCTCACACACACACACACACACAGATGGCTTGGGAGAGGACCAAAGGAGAGGCTGGCAGACTGACTGTCAAACTAACAGGTTGGGGGAAAAGGAAAAAAAATGTATAACAGATGAAACTCAACGAACAGAACATTGAGAAGAAAGATGGGTATACATGGATACAGGCTGCGATGGACAGAAGGAGGAAGAGAAAGAGAAAGGAACCAGGTACAGTTGTCAGGAAGTTTGAAGACCTACCCGATGGTCCGAGTTATAAACAGATTTTTTTTTAATTGGTGTTTTACGCCGAGCCAGCAACTAAGACTATATCACGGCAAGGCATCCAGCCCTGTAAACAGATGCCACATGCAGAGAAAGGACAGCGTGCCCGAGACGAGAACTGAGCCCAGGACAGCCAACCTTCACTGTACTAGTGACAGACGCTAACCGTTGCGCCACCGGACCGCCCTTATAAACTGATTCTGGTAGGTAAAGATAATAGATTCACATATACTCTGTAAATTTCAGCGGCTGAAACACAAAGGATTATTAATTTTATAATCTAATTTCAAATAGGCGATTGGCATCCACAGTCAGCAAGTCCTGCAAAATCTCGCTCCCACGTGCAAATAATGTGCGAGGTCACAGCCGGTGGCGTCCACGTGTGTCTCGGTGAGCATATATATATACAATGGCCAGAAGTGGGGCAATAAATCGGGTTCATCAGACGATTGCTCATTCATCGTGCTCTAGCAGCAAAGACGAGTGTGAAACACTGCTCTCTAGCCTTGAAGGTATTAAACCTTACTTGTTTGAACCTTAGGATTGTGAAGGTTCAAACCCCCAAACACTATATGCTCAGGCAGCAGACAAAAAAAAAAACAAAAAACAAAAACAAAACAAAACAAAACAAAAACAAAAAAACTTACTTCACTACACCTCATGGTAATCATCGTTGATGTCTGTCAAATTTTGCAAGCTGCAGGTGACCATTACAATTCACACTTGTCCCTTTTCTTAGGTCCTGTCACAAAAGCCTCGGAACTGATTTGCACATTTATGTGGGCATTGCTGCTCATACAGTTGTTGTTGTAAATAACGGTAAGAGCACTTTACTAATAGCATAGTGTGTCACCGGTCACACCTATCATGCTGTGGCTTGAAAAGTTGAATTTGAAGTCCATTTATCGAGATAAGTTTAGGCGCTCGTACAGCTGCTCTGTGTTGTTGGACGAGAAAATGCATGGTTGTGTATAACAGACACGGACCCTGTGAGACCTCAAGACCCTCTTGGTTCTTTGGTGTCTACCTTACTGAGTAACATAGTCAGTCCTTTGGGAAGGCATGCACACTTATTCTGTCACTATGTTTTTCTGCGAATTCAGCGAAACAATAGTTTTCATACTTGCGCTCGGGCATTTGAGATTCAGTATTTTGTGGCAACTTGTGTCAGGCATGCTGTGGTCAGCCATGATGGCAGCGATACTGATGTCACACACAGAGCTTTGAGTTCAAATGAAAATTTGAAGAGGCGAGGAAATAACTTTTAATGAATGTCTCAAGATTCGTGTTTCTTCTTGCGATTTCATGGTCGAGGCATACATATGTGATATAAAAAGAAACTTTAGAGGGTGATATATCATAAATCGGGTAGGTCTTTATATACGCCTTAAATCTGTGAAAGAAGCGCAAACTTTGTTTGTTGGACTTCAGCACACTTTACTCTTTTTTGCCTTATGCATCGCGCTCTTCTGTGTCGGAAATAATTTGGCATGGATTTCACATCACCCACAGGCACAGACGACATTAAAGTCTCTCTCTGTCATGGTGTAATAAACCCAGATAGGGAACCACATCTCAATGTTTATCTCATATTTTGTCAATCTATCGGCCTTTACTGACAGCACCGAGATCCCTCATGCATTAAGTCAGTCCAAGCGTCTGTCCACTTAGTCCTGCGGCCAATGGCCATCATATTTTGAATCGTATTTCTCTTGTTTGCCACCCCAGTGTTGTCTCTCCCACCGGCACCTTTTCTCTAACCGCTCCATTCAATACCTTGTCTCAATAACTTTATCGACATTCGCGCAACACTGATCGTCAAATATTCTAATGGTCTTTCTTTGTTCAACGAAACATCGCGGAGTTTATTAGGAAAAGGGAGACGTTTTAATCTTAAATCCGACAACTTCATCAACAGTTAATTCCGGGTACTCAAGTGCTGTCGTAGACTCAGCTGCTAAAGAAGGCTTGCACCTGTTATTTCAACACTGGGCCAACCTACAATTCGTCCCTGGCCTCCACTCCCCCTAATTCTTTAGATGTTGGCGTATTTTTTCCTCGCATGGTGATATTCGTAGGATGTAAACTTTAAAAATTTAGACACTCTACAAAACCTTTGTTTACTTTCTGGTAACCATACACTTTCGCCTCACAACACGAATCTTTCATCTTCTCCCGTTTGACAACCAGATTCTACAAACCGTAAATAACTCGCAAATGCATGAAGAATATTTTTTTAATGCATAACGCTTTTACAACCTGTTTAGAAAGAGAAAAAAAACTGATATTAAACAGATTTAGCGGTGAATAAAGAGCTGTGGGTGTGGAGTGCATTGGAATATGCTTGAGCACTTTTGTGTCTAACACACCCGTAATGGAGAGTGAAGCTGTGTCTGTAAATGAAGCGCCATGATTCTTGTTTTTCCTCACACCTCCCACATCCCATGAAGCTTGGCTGCAAAGATATGGCTGTATTGTTAGTGTGAGCATGAATCATCCTGGTTGGCGCTTTATCCACAAAATGGCGGTTTCATTAGTGTCACGCTGATTCCTGCGCATACCCCGAAACTAAATTCTGCGTGCACGTCTAAAGTGGGTATGCCTCGGGTATAAGAGGGAGAGAGAGTGTGTGTGTGTGGGTGTGTGTGTAGGTGTGGGTGGGTATGCGTGCGTGCGCTCGTGCGGTCCCCCGTCGTGTGAAGAAAGTAAAAGCCATCAGCACAGATGGGATGGGAATGGAGTCTACTGCATGAAATCTTCGATAAAAAGTTCTGCTTGCAAACATAGCTGTAAAGTTATGATGATATACTTGCATGTAAGCTCAAAACAGACAAACATCATTCTATCCACACAACTCGATCCGATTAGAGCAACCGGTCATTCCAAGATCAGACTCCCGGAGAAGCACAGTCTGTTGTATCAGACCCGTCCTCAATTCGTGATGTGACATCGCAACATCAAACCTCTCAAAAACAATCACAGAAAAAGGAATCCAAGTTGGAAAACGACTCTGCTCACTCACAAATCCAAAATCTAAGCTAGGAAAAGATGGCGCAGACGCTGCAGTAGAAACAAAATTACCCAGAAAAAAATGTTGCAGACACAGAAATCCACCCAGGAACATAGGAAATGGTGTAACAGATTCATATAACAATATTCTGCACAAAACTTGACGCAGACCAACAGAAAAGATGAAAAGTGACGGACAGCTGTCACCCTCAAGTCAGTTAAGCGAAGGGACATCCCTCTCCAGTCTTACTTCCATTAAGAGGTCTACACTAGATAACTCCTACAACAAACTCATGTCTGCTTACTAAGACATTATATTTCTGAAGGGGTTGTTCTGAAGACAACAGTATGTTTTTATTTACCCATTTAAGCCAATATACGCACTACAAATGCCTACACTGTGTACATGCATGTGTACAGAGATATACTTCATCGTGTCCGTGTTTATAACAATAGTGAGGGTTGACTGTCCTGGGTTCATATCTCGTCTCAGGCACGGTGTTTTTCTCTGTATGTGGCATCTATTTATAGGGCTGGCTGTCATAGCCTTAGTTGCTGGCTCGGTGTAAAATACAACTCCCCCCCTCCACTATGTTTAAAACACCGCTCTGTAAAGGCACAGAAGTAGTGTGCTGTTCCATCAACCGTCTTTGTGATTTTTAATACGTTCCTACCTACGATTTAATTTCTTTGGCTTTACTTGTTTATTTTAATCTGTGTTTTTTGATAAGGTCATTTTTTTAAGTTAGAATCTAATTATATTTGCTGTCATCGATATCTTTGCATGAACTTTCTTTTTTATTCTCTCTTTCTTCTTTGAAAACGTTCTTTAACTTAGAGTTGTTTTACACACACACACACACACACACACACACACACACACACACACACACACACACACACACACATGTATATCAGTTTATAAAACAGAAAAAGAGTTTTGTTGAAAATATACAGCCCCAGATTGGGATAAGATTGTAAACTCTGGGAATTTAGAACAAGTAGAAGATGAAAAAGAGAGGGATGAATAAAAGGAGAAACAAAGGGATAGCATAACGGTTGACAGTCAGAGAAAATCAACACCTTTTCACTCACATAGACATTAAAGAAGACTGGCAAAATATCGACCTCAGTGAGCTAATTTCCTTAATCAAACGATCTCCGTTAAAGAAAAAAAAACAGAGAAAAACACACTGAAGAGAGACAAAGTAAAGAAGAAAGAACAAATTGACACAGACAGAAAAGAATACGGAATAAAAGAAAAAAATGGAAAAACTCACCGACTCGTAGCGTGGGCATGACTGCCTGACTGGGAAGCAGCAGATACCACAGAGTCAATAGAACTCCCCAAAGCACCCTGGGTAGGGTCGTCTGTATACCTGTCCTCCCCATCTTTCTCATGTGTCACACACACACGCGCACACACAATAGGAATCGTCAAAACCTCCGGACTGTATCCGCCGACGGTTGAAGTAGTTGCCGATGGGTTCCCCTCCTTCTACATCACAAAGACAAGTTCCCTATGCCGCGTGTCCTGTGTCATACTCAGTTGTTTTTTTTCGAAAACCACCACCTGGCAGGAGCTAGCTGCTGTCTTCAAGAAACTGAGGTGCTCAAGTGATATACACGTGTATCCACATCCACAAACCATTCCTAGCCTCACACACTATATCTATCTCATGTTGTTTTTGCCAGAAAAAAATGGAGGCAGGAGTAACGTTAGGCAGATGTGACTCTGTGACCTGGCTTAGCGCCACGAAGAGCGGCCTCGATCTAGACAGCAAAGCTTTCGCCAAAGCGAGGCCAATCGAAGGGACTGTCCTTGACACTGTCCCGCCAACGCTTTCCCTGAAGTAAGGTGCAACGTGGATTTACAGGCCAGAGCTCAGAGGGGGCCATGAAGCGGACGCCAGGTCCTGGTTGTTCTTGGATTTCTGGCTTTAACTTTTGGCAGGAACCGTCACCGTTATCTCGCACCTACTACGAGACAGATGATGCTTGGGAGTACTTTCCCCTTGCTTCTTTTTCCTCCGTGTAGTGTTCCTCTGTAGCAGTTTCCTCCTCTCACTGGCACGTGCGTGTGTGCGTGTGGGTGAGTACGCGTGTGCGCGTGCGGGCCGGAATGTGCCAGACTGGCGCCCACAAACTACACGTGAGGGAGGGCGGCGTAGTCTGAAAGTCAAGCACCGCAACTCTGGTCAACAGCTTCCATTAGCCAGCGATTAAGCTGTTTGCACTCCGATGGCGGCCCCTTGTCATCTCTTGCCTTCAGTTACGAGCCAGTGTCCTTCTTCCGGCAACAACCAGCCAATTTCTGCTCCTTGAACTTGAAGAACTCTGGGTCGACAACGCTTGGGTGAAACTTTTCATTAATCAAGTATTTAGGCGGTGAGGGTAGGCTCAAGGGCGAGAACAAACTCAAACGTAGTGAGTCAGTCGATAAAGTATCTACCTTGTCTTCTTTTTACTTGACGAACCAACAACTCACTTTTCATATTTTTCGTCCGCAAGCTCGCCTTCTATCTGATCCCCATGTCTGTCTCTCCCTCTTTTGTTTTTAAGCCGGAGTGGCAAGGCAGCCGGCTTGTGGCGTGTAGTAGTCTCAGTGCTGGCACGAGGCTCAGAGAGAGAGAGAGGGAGAGGGAGGGAGAAAGCTGGTGGAACGAATATCACTGGCAGTGAGTGGAGTTGTGCGCTCCTTTACAGCAGCAGGGGGTGTTTTCCTGCCCCTCCGCTGTGGCAACGATGAGCAGGCATATGGCGTACGTGAGATGCCAGAGGCCGCCGCTGGAACCACCACCGCACTCACTCCTACCTTTTGTCTTAACCGCGAGCGCGCGCGCGCACGCCCGCCCGCCCGCCCGCCCGTGCGTGCGACTGACTGACTGACTGACTGACAGTGCGCCAGCCGACACGTGGAAATGCGCGTTGCAAGCTGACAACCCGAAGCGTGCTGGAGGGTTGGGTGGGAGTGCACGTGGGGTGTGGGATCGGAGGGAGGGGAAGGGTTGAAAGAGGACGGGTGGAGAGCAATAGGAGGGTGGCTTACAAAAACATGCAGGTAGCTGGAGATGGCAGCGTATGGGATAACAGATGTTCGGCAGAGGATGAAGGTGTACACCTGTGTTCTTTTTCTTGTTGACTTGACGAAGTAAGGGTTCTTTTTACGATTGACAGTTGTTTTGTTCTCTTTATTTTTGTCTTAAATTTTTCTCTAATTCGTGCTGACAATCTGGCTGGCGTTTTTTTTTTTCTTTCTTTCTCTTTTGCTAGTTAAGATTGACACGTTTTTCCAGACCTCTTTTTACAGCCTTTTCATTTTACTACTCCCCATTTTTCTAGTATCAATCGTTTTCTTCTGTTTACAGACGGTCGTCGTTTTGTCGTTGATCGGTCTCCTTGCACTGACCACGATCGCAGCAGTCAGCAGATGCATAGATGTCCTCCTCAGGATCAAGCGGTGCAGGTGCCTGGAGTTGTCGCCCTTCGCAGTCCAAGGTTACGGTTCCTGCAAAAGAAAGGCAGCTGGGGGTTAGCTGGAGACATTTTGACTCAGACATGTGCGGCCAGTCTTCAGGTTTCTTCTCAGCATTAAGCAAAAAAGCAGAGGAATTAACGAGCAGAATGGGGGACACACTCGACACAGGAACACTCAAAGCCAGGGAGACGGAAGGTAAAAGGTGATCAATTACACAAGAAAGGGCTGAGAGAGAAAGTGGGGATGAGAGAACAAAACAGAGAAAGAGAAAGGTAGGTAATAGACAAACATGCTGATTAAAGACAGAAAGAGACAAAGACAAAAAGAGAAACAGAGAAACAAAAACACAGACGTGTTGATAAAAGAGGATAATTTAATTACAATTACTGTTATTAATTATAGACCAGTGGGCCATATTTAAAGTAAGGAACGCCAGGAAGATAAATGAGATACAAATATAAGAGTATGGAGAGGCATCCTTTACTACATCAATTTGAGGATTTTTATGAAATAGAAAGTTAACGATCTAAAAATAGCCGCACTTTACTGGGGCTTTTCTTTTAGAGATACTAGAGAGCAACACAAATTATTCAGATGGATGTAATGGAAATACAAAAAACACACACACACACACTCACACACAGAGAGAGAGAGAGAGAGAGAGAAAGACCGTATTCCTTTATTGACTAAACGAAAGACTTGTTTTATCCCGAGTAAGCTGCAGCTCGTGATAGAAGTAGTTTGATTCTTCCTAGTCCTGTGCACCCTGAAACTCGACTGATGTGCTCTCTGTGCGGGTACAAGGACACCCCTTGAGAAGTACAGACTATTGCTGCTGCAGTGCGCATGCCCAGCGCTAAATCAGTGTCCGGCTACTGTACTGCAGTTGCCGCATGGTTACCTCCCTTTCCAGACGGCCCTTCACTCCCTTTCTTCTCACCCCTCCCATACCCAGGGCAACTCTTGGCTTCTGTTAGCAGGACATCAAATATTGCATATGATTCCGCTTGATTGCTTAAGTATACCCGACTGTTAAATACTTTCCACAACTTGTTTTCGCATTTCTGATGTACCCCTACACCTTCACTCACCCAAAAATCTCCCTTTACCGATGCATTTTTTATGTTGGAAGACTTTTTGCAAAGAGTGTTGAATAAGTGTCTGTTTTTTGGGGGGCGATAAACTGAATGATGAGCCTCTTGGGAAACGATGATGACTAAGATAACTCATTTCGTGCGATGTTCTGCAGACAATTTGATTTTCCATCCTTTTGCTTTTTGGTTTGGATGGTTGTTTTACGACATTTTGTCTACTTGTCTGGTTTGGGTGAAAGGTGTTTTACATGAAACGGTTTGTCTACTTCTCTAAGGTGTTTTACAAAGATACTGTAGTGGATGATTTACAAAAAACTTTGTGCCTACTACACACACAGTGGTTCTTGCTTCACAACAACCAAAAATGTCTATTCCTCTGCTTACCTTTCAGTATTTTTGCGATCTAGATTTTAGTTTGTTTGTGATGTGTGCTCGTCTTTGTGCATAGTAACCACTACTTTTGTATATATTCACTTTCCTTGCTGACTCTTCCACCCTCGTTAATGAAGAAGCGTCATTGTCTCTCTCTCTTACACACTTACACACAGTCTCTCTCTCTTTTGCACACACTCGAATAAATATTCACACGCACGCACACACACACACACACACACACACACACAGCTATCAATGCAACGACTGTAATAAAACAGTGCAATACCTACAGAAACACGCACGTGCACAAAAAAATACACATATAAAAATGTGCGTTCTATTTTTTTCTTCGCTGTTAAAAATAGAATCGCGCACATGCTGCAAGCTTGTCTAATGGCATGCTGCTTAGCTGGGAGGCATCACCGGGAGGAGCGCAGAGTTCGACTGCCCCCCCCCCCAAAACCCAAACCCTCTCCAAATTTTATTCCCCCCTTCCCCCTCCTTCCTTGTTCCGTGTCCGAAGGGGGCATCCACCGGAACGGATCCACTGGTGTTTAGGAGTCTGTTCTTCCTCAAAGTCAGGGCTGGCTGATACAAAAGACTTGCATACAGCAAAGTGGGATGTCTTCTGTGTGATCTGCCCTCGCTAGCTGAGCTGTTAACACGCTTGTGCAGTAAACGGAGTCCATTTCCGAGCCGTAAACAGACGAGTATGTACCTTGACTGACGAGGGGGGAAATACAGAGTGATACAAAACAAGTTTTGAGTTAGAGAAGACAAAAAACATAAATATAATAGGTAATACATTAACACAGAAATGGATGATGCCAGATAAATCACACAAAGAAAAAGACACAGGAAGGGGGGAGACTCACGGAGATCGATAGATAAATAGAGAGATAGGTAGATTGAGTGGTGTAGGGATGAAGAAATAAATTGGGAAGTTAGAAATGTCGGGGTACTTGCAGTCACAGACTTACATCGCGCTAACCTACAGAAACATGGAACCAGTCTTCTGTGTCATCTACTATTTCCTCCAAAGCTGCTAACAAGTGAGTGCAGTCAACGGGGGTCCATCTCTTGGTGGTCACAAACTTTGACATCGCACGAGTTAAGACCGTTGAAGTCTCGCCTGTCACGTAGTTTTTCGAGATCGGTTCTCTCATCTTGTGTATCAAGCTTCTAGCAGGACTATTATTACTACACCAGTGAGTTGTTTTCCATGACTGATCGATGAAATACCTTAAGTACATGCGTGCTAATGATTTGTGACCAGAGATATTGTGACCTTTAATTTCTTTCGATGCTACAACATTAACGAAAACATCTGTGATGACGAATGGCAGATGGCTGAGCGAAATGATCTCCGAATGGAGTGTTCAGCGCTATTGCAGTCCACCTGTGGTAGCAGCTATGGGGTATAATTTAAAGAATTTACCTGTAATCTACCTGGTAAAGTCTGAGAAACAAGGTGAGGCAATTATGTTGATGAAAGGTCAATAAAGGAATGAGCGATGTGCTGCAGCTGTTGGCTGATCCATTGACATCAGAGAACTGGCTCTGGACTGTACAAATTGGCTTTTTGTGGCCACGGGATTTTGCTGTTTACCTGAAACCTAATCTCCAGCATACAGAGTTACCCCCCTTCCTGCCAGAAGGTTATGTCTTGGTAACTTGCAAGGAGTGATGGGAGTTTGTTTTTATATATTTTTTTCTTTCATCTGCTTTGGTTAAAAGAAAATGATGGTAGCTTAACGATTTTTGTTTTGTTCCATCTCACAGTTTTTATCACAAAATATCTTTCGATCGGGCTAGTGAAATCGTCTTGAGAGATTTAGCAAATGTTTGACAAGTATGACGGGGTATAACTGTAATTATTTGATACTGAAAGGGAGTAAGAAAGATTGAGAGGGCGGGGGCTGTTACATGCAGATGCACGCCCCAGTTGCACAAACATTCCGCTGTCCAAGGCAAGTTAGTCCTAGACTGGACATCAGCTACCTGCTAAAGCAGAATCTCGTTGAATCTTCATCATGTCTAAACTGGCGTATTCCCTTCTTTCTCCACTTTCGCATTTTTGACTAAACGGCCTTTAGGCAGCTATTGCCAGTTAATTCATACTTTGATCAAAGGCAAAATCCTAATAAAGCTAGCAGTAAGATATTGTGTTCCGCATGTCCCACAAGCAAATTAACAAAGAACGAGTTAATATTTGCTTTGATAAAACCCGACAATGGTGTCTTCAGGTTCCACGACCAGCAAGCCATGAGTCAACTGTCGTCTCATTAACCCACATCCGCACTCCGTGCATGTAGCGCTGTGCACCTTGGGATGGAGTCGTGCGTCACCCAATTATCAAGACATCAAACGTGCGCCAGCCGGTGCCGGCTACCTGTACACAGGTGTGTAAAAGCCAAAGGATGACTAGTTAGTAATGGCCCGTGACACTTGCAGCAATCATGTCCTGCTGCGCTGTCATCTGCTTTTTAGTCTACACTCTACAACTATTCACGCTGCTCTATGATCACAATCAGTTATCATCCGGCAAACTTCTATGCGATATTTACTTCAATGAAAAGGCGCCGTATGCCTTCTGAACCTCTGGGGTCAAATTCATGAAGCAAGGGTAGGTCCTTTTCGCGGGGCAAAACTACGTAAATCAAGGACAACGTCTTGTGTCCATGGAAATAAAAATGTCCTGACTTCACAGACTCTGTTTTATCTCCTGGACCATAGTTTTAAAGCTGTGGAAAAGGTTCCCTCGGGTAAAATAACCTAAACTGGTACCCTAGGGATCTGACGATGCGTCGGAAGAGATAGGACACATTTTCCTTAATTTTCCCTTGGCAAAGACAACTCTCACCTTACGAGTGCGGTCCCTGGAGGGTCGCTGCATCAAGAAAGAAGGTAAAGATAAAAGCAGTGGCTGATAGTGATAGTTTAATGACCACTGGGATTAGTTAAGGAAAGAGGGTAGATCGCGTCTAGGGCATATAAAAGGAGGAGTCCAGCCGTTTCCTTCTGTTGCCTTAAGTTCCCATTTGTTGAAAAAGCAGACAGCTAATGGGGAAAAAGTTGTTTTTCAGACACAGACCTGTGCGAGTCTCGAACCGGCGTCCTTTAGCACTACAGTCAAGCGAAGAATAAACTCACACAGAACAGACACAAGAAACATACGAGGCTCACAGCGCAGGGCGGACAGGGTGGAGGGGGGGGCAGCTTTCAAGGGCGACGTTACCAACGGCAAGTGGCGGCGCCAAAGATCCTTCACGCTTGAGCGACGTCACGATGCCAGCCACCCCCTGCACCCACACGGTACTTACTGCGCACGCACGCATCACGTGACGTCACGGACCGTACCTGTCCGACTTTTATCTTTTGTGCATGCGCAGTGACCGCTTTACCGGAAAATCGGTCAAACAGTTGGTGCTTCTAAAGCATTTTACAGGGTTTTCAATTTTTAAAAGACGTCTTGGGTTTTCCTCTAGAATTTGGTCATCTTTAGGCAAATGAGCAGTTATTTAAACAAGAATAAACAAGAACACTTTGTAGTCGCCGTAGTATTCAGTGAGCTATAAAAATCACACACCCGAAACTTTTGTAGGGCTGAATAGAACTTGAGCTGAAAATGTCCCGTCCAAAATAAAAGAGGCTTTCCACAGTTATATACATGGCGCAAGTTGCAAACAAAATAGAGTTAAAGGGAGAGGAATCCAGAAAAAAGAATGAGAAAGGTAAAGAAGATGGCAGACAAGAAATGCACTCCAACTAACGATGGGAAACATAAGGAGAAAGCCGCACATGCGCGCACACACACACATACACATGCATGTCTACGCACCGTAAAGCATAAATGTCACTAGTTACTCACAAAACACAGCGGCCTCACAGCGTTTCATGCCTTCAGAGAAAACACACGTCTGTTCCCTTCGGCACGCGCCAGCAAGTGGGTAGGTGAGGGCAAAAAGGGGGTGGGGTGGGATGAAATGTTGGGGTGCCCGTGCGCGGGTACCTCGCTCCTCCCGCGCTGGTGGTCTAAAACGTCAACATCACTCGCACCACAATTCACCCTAGAGAATGCCACCCTGGGTGCACGGTGAGAGAACAACCTGCGCACAATTCTCTCCTAGACTCGCCCAAGTCTACACTGGTTCGTGATGTTTGTGTAGAAATAAATGGGTGAAGGTAATGCTCCAAGACGTATTCAACTCGTGGTCTGTCCATTGGCTATTGTCAAGATGGCCTTTCATCTACAGGTTCCCAATAATCGTATTTTAACAAACGACACACAAAACTGGAATAATATGGTTACGAATATTCCACAATTTCCACCTTCTTTGGTTTACAAGGTTGCCACACATGTTCTAGCGCTGGACTCCAAGAATTACAAACTTCATGCGATAGTCAGTGTTAGAATCAAAAGTTTGCATCTCCTGGACTTACATCTGCTGAATACAGGAAGTCAGCTAATCACTGACGAGATGTTCAAAATTTTACAGTTGCGCTCTGTTCCTTGTTTCCACTCACAGATTTGTCCCAGCCTGTCGGGGGTTTATTGCATGGAGCGGCGCTTAAGGTCCACACATCGTCTTACTGATCACACACATCAACACTGTGCTTGTCACAGTCCATTGTCTCGTTCCAATGCACTCGCACAAAGCTCGATGGGGGAGGGGGGAAAGACATACGATGGCTGCCATGAATGCACACATCTGTGACACAGTCTCTGACGATCGGATATACAGCGTAGGTAGGTAGGTAGGTAGGTAGGTAGGTAGGTAGGTGGAGGAGGAGCGGTTCCCGTCAGTCCAGCTGCTCTCGCGTTAATGATCGCGACGATAACTGCGACAACGCGGAACTTGACTGCACCACTACACGCACCGCTGCCAGCACCGCCACGCGCCGAGGGCAGGTGTAAACGGAGCTGTCACGTGACCCCGAGGGTGGGGGTGGGGGGCTGGGAGAGTGGCTACAATACCCAAACATCAGATCGAAGTGTTGAAAGCCGCTGCCAGTGTGTCAGCTGTGTGCACGGATCGCTTGAAATCGAAGTCTTACCCCAGAGGATCAAATAGAAGTTGATAAACTTGGAGTTACACAAGACTTCATCTCTTTATGTTGTTTTTGATGACCGAGGTGAAAGACTCTTAACAAGTTGTATTTGTTTATGTTTGTTTGCGTGTTTGCTTTATTGGTCTTGCTGAAATGTTTTTCTATCAGGTGATTATAGAGTCCTTTATTTTGTTCTTCTACCTAATAATTTCAGTTTTTCTCTCTATTTCTGTTCGAGATCCGAAGGTAGTGGAGTCGATCACAATTACTGATATAATCTCTCTTTCTCTCTTCTTTTTCTCTTGCTTCAGTGCCCTGTTCTTCTCTTCCTCCCCACCTCTCTCTCACACGTTCAAGTGTACAATCACACATACAACTGTTTGGCTTTACTTACTCCAATATTGGTTTTAGAATTGTTTTGACGAACCAAGGTGTGTGAGGTGTGAAAGAAATTTTGCAGGCTTTCAAGGAGGGACTTGTAGATTGTAGATGGTAAACTTAGAATGAACAAAACAAAAATTCAAGCATTTTAATATGTATAAAATGTTAGGTATGTTTAACCACTCTATCGCTATATATCGGCAAGTTGAGCTAGATAAGCACCTGAAATTACAGGCGACATTTGGACATGATATCCTCCATCTTTTCTTGATTTTGCTGCAAATAGTGAAAGTACACGCAGAAAATTGTTTCTATATTTATTATGGAGTTAAAGCCAGAAAAGCAGTCTAGTAATTGGAAATACTCTTTTATTGCTTCAGTTTTAATGATTCATTGTTCATACCTGTATGTCACGCTACATGCACCTGTGTGTTTTCATCTCATGTATCCCTTCAAAGGATTGAGGAAGACCTTTCTTTCTTTCTTCCTGCGCAGGAATGTGTGTGTGTGTGTGTGTTTTGCTATCTGCGTGTTACACGGCAATGTTTTAAGGTTTTTGATGGCTTTTGGCCATATTTTTGCCTCTACATTATTTTTCCCTTCCTTTAAAAACAAATAACAAACATGATAATTTAATTATCGATGTGTACGAGCTATAGAAGAAAACTAAAGACATGCTAATTTAATTATTGATGTCTACTTGTTCTGAGCATTTCTTAGGCTAGTCCTGTCTCTCACCCTTCACAGACAAAGTGCTCGCGGGCTGGATAAACAGTATGATAGCTTTTGTAGCAAAGTTAACACATCACATACTCTCACAAATTCTACATTCTGCAAAAAACAAACAAACAAGAAACAGCTGATGACCGGTGCATGCTCTCTCACTCTTCCCTACACCTGTCGCACTCTCGGTCCCCCCCTCCCCCACCCCACCGACAACTCTTTCCTCCCTTGTGTAATGGTATGCATGTGTTAGGTTGTGGCAACAGCTCATGCAGTCTCACCCGCCATTCACAACTAAGCCATAAACCTCACGATAAAATGACAGCCCAACTCACTGACAATCAGTTGGCTGTTGACTGCGGGAGGGAGGGAGGGAGGGTTGGGGATGTGGACTTTTCAGCTTGTTGGTGGGGGGGGGGCTGGTAATCTGCACACAGCAGTGACTACCGACAGGCCTATGACTTCTATCAGTGGAGTGATCTGGGTTTTGATGATCACATATCTCTTTTCCTTGGCACTAGCAGCTGCTCGCTTGTTAGGCATCTGTGTGTGTGTGTGTGTTCGGCGACATCACTTCTTCTGGACCGGATGCATTCATCATGCAACAGCTGTGTTTGTCCCGCTGTACCAACCCCCAGTCTGGTCCCTGGCAACTTAAGCTCTTGATGTTTTCAGCTCGATGCTCTCCCACTGCAAGCCACCAACCACGCATCGTTTTTGTAAAACAAATCGTCTTTTTTCATATTTTTCTCTCTTCTTCCACTTTTTTTCTTAGTAAAATTCGGCACACGAGTGGTTATCATGTCACCATAACAGATAAGACTGTGGGCCAATGGTTCTAGCCTCGATTTTTTGTATGATGTAGTGAAATTAGGTAATATTGAAAAAAAAAATAAAAAAAATTAAATCCGAAGTGTTATGGTAACACTGGTTCCACCGAGCCACAGTGCTGACAGACAATTTTAACTGCTGCAAGCAGACGGCACAAATTCCAGAAGTAAAATAATGTAAGTGAGCGGCCCTATAACATCTGACATAAAAATGATAGGGGCATGATGGTTGCAATGATAACATTTCGATCAGACTCACTTTGGAGGCTGTTCCGTTAAAATGTTTAAGATCGCAACTATATAGTGTAAAAATGTGAGAGAGGGAGAGAGAGGGAGAGAGATAGTGTATATCAACAAACACACAAGCGTGGACGTGCTTTATGAACACACACATCAGAAGAAATCGGATTGTGCAAAGGCCATGTTGCCATCGAATTGCAGCAATCTTCATTTTGCACTCTTTTCTTATCGATCACCAAGAATTAAAGCTAATCCTATTTTCTTGTAGACTAATTAACAGTGTATCAGACCAATAAATTACTCGGAAAAGGTTGGCACTAACTTTTTTCGATCTCTTCTTCTTGTTTCTTTCTCAGTTTCACATACATAACAGGAACAATAGTTCACTTGTAACAAGCAAAGGTAAAGTAAAAAAAACTTATTTATTTTGTTGCTTTCTTTTCTTTCGCTTTGAATGAAAACCTAAAAAGACAGGTGATCCATGGAACAGACATCTTGTCTCATTCTTTCCTCCTCGCAATGTCTCACAAGCAGAGTTCTGTCTAGTTCTGCTGCAAGGTTAGGAAAACATTGGGAACCTAGCACTCACTCATCCGTGAGCCAAGTCCACGGCAATGTTTACCTTTCGCTCCGCTAGAGGGCAGGTCACTGACAAGTTTGTATTTGACATCATAACAGTCTCGGTCACGTGACGCCACCAGCCGGCCTCGCGCACGACACGTTGTAATAAGGCTGTCATAGTCTCCACCTCCACTTTCAGATATTTTTTTTAAAAATCTCATTTTTTAAGGCATCGATGTTGATGCCTAAAAGTTTGGTGAATTTCTGACTGCGTCCGTCGTTAATGTGGCCATGACTACAGCCAGAGTTTGTTGCTGTTTGAAATGTGGCTGCCGGTAATATGATCACTGTCAGCCGTGTGTAAATATTCTCCTGTCGTCCTGTCCTCTTCATGCCGGAAGCCATCATTCATTTACAGGCTTTTCTCCTTCACCTCTTCTCTTTCACAGCCAATAAGAACGCGTGACTCATCTTTTTGAATTGAGTGTGTCCCTGAACAAACTTCATGAGTTTGACTTGTTTATATTTCTGTGTAGTGTTGTTTGTAGATGTGTGTCTGTAGAGCAAAAAGAAAGAATTTTATTCTAATTTTGAAAATACTGTTTTGTATCGAGCCTAACCCCGTTACTATGTGGGGAAACAGTATCTTTCTCTGGGCTTTACTTAGTCATTAGAAGCAAAATTGTACTCAGTCACTACAGCTTTCAGCAAATTTTTTCTGCTGTTGGCAATAGTTTTAAATTACTGCTTTCAGTTCGTTAAACAGGCCACAGGTGACCTCCTCGTAAATCCCGAATCGCGAGACCTGAACCAAGCCCGTCAAGTTGGCCACTTGCGAGACAAGTACCTGGGTGTCGGGGACTAACCACCAGCTGTGTGTCAAGTCGACCAGAAAGAATGAGTCACAAGTCCAGAACATAAACCTCCAGCAAGACTGAGGCAAGAGGAGAAACAATGTCAAGGATCAAGACGGAACTACCCGCTGGAAAAGAATTAGTGAAGGAAGCATAGCAGACGTCAGATTAGTGTCTGATGCGCATGTCTACAATTGCACTCACAGCTTCCGGCCCACGTCAAGGGGGTAGGGGAAATCAATGGGGCGGGACACAATGCAGCGGTGGTTGCTGTCAAGTGTTGAGGTAGTATGACAATTTGACCTGATGATGCGTCAACGGGTCTGTTGGACGATCTACGAACTCCTCACATTACCGGGCGGCTGTTCGCTGACAAGCGGACCATTATGGGATGGCGAGTGAGAACAAGCCTGACAGGGAAAGAAGGAGAGAGAGAAATTGGGAAACAGAACATAAATGAGGGATAAAACAGTGTTCATGGCAACAAGACATTTTCTTATCCGATGGGAAGCAAGCAGATGGCAGTTGTTTTGTTTGAATGAAAGATCTTTTGTGTAGAATGAAAACTGAACCTCTACACTCAAGATAAAAAGGTAGCATTCACTAGAGCTTTCGAGATGTGGGATCCCACAAGGCTTCTTCAACACCTTAAAGTCGTTAGTGTGTTCGGTGCACACGACCCTGAGATGAACTCAGGGCATGTTACTGAATAAGATTTTTTTTTAAATTGGTGTTCTACGCCGAGCCAGCAACTAAGGCTATATCACGGCAAGGCAGCCAGCCCTGTAAACAGATGTCACATGCAGAGAAAGAACAGCGTGCCCGAGGCGAGAACTGAACCCAGGACAGCCAACCTTCACTGTATTGGTGACAGGCGGTAACCGTTGCGCCACCGGACCGCCCTACTGAATAAGACTGTGGTAGACTGCAAGCACTTGGTGTCACCCTGCGTGTCTTCTGAGGGTTTTGCACCAACCATGTAAAAGGCCTTGTTCATCCCTCTCTGGAACCGCCGAGCCTCAAGGCTCAAGATGGTGACATTATCCAGAGAGAAGACATGTTTGTTGTTTTGCAAATATTCCCAAGATCATTCACCAACAACTAATTATCATCAACTGCCATCCCGCGAAAGTTAGGACAATTTCAAAAAACTGTATTTATAAATTTTGAATTTAACTTAAAATATTTTATGTAAATAATAACTGTACCATGAGCTTAGTGAGGCTGTCTAAACGACTTACTGCCTATGTGTGAGTACATATATATATATATATATTGATTTCTGTTAATATGTCGGTATGTCTACATTTTTCCTTACATGTCTGTAGTGTGATTTTGTTGGTGTCTCTGCCTACAACTCGTTGGTATCCACGGCTGTAACTTGTTGGTGTTGTGCTGTGTTACCTTTGTATATGATTTGTTGTGTCATCTATAGCTACTACCTTTTGATTTCTATGGGGTTATTTTTTATTTACCTCTGTTTACATCTATGGCTACAACTTTTTAAAATCTATGTCTAGTAGTTTTACTAAATATGGCTAGTAGGTTATGCTGATAGGTTTTACTAGTATTTTTATATTTATGGCTATTACTTTTTGATATCTTTGGCTAGCATTGTTTAATACCTGTGTTGATAGCTATGGCTAATACTTTTTTATCTATAATGATATCTAAGGCTAGCACGTTTTGATACCTTTTACTGTTAATTTTGATATCTATGTTGATATCTGTCTCGAACCTGTTTAATATATCAATGACTAGCACTTTATGATATCTATGGCTAGTAATTTATGCTGTCTATGGCTAGTACTTTATGCTATCTCTGGCTAGTACTTTATAATATCTATGGCTAGTACTTTATGATATCTATGGATAGTACTTTATGCTATGGCTAGTACTTTATGCTATCTCCTGCTAGTACTTTATGATATCTATGGCTAGTACTTTATGATATCTATGGCTAGTACTTTATGCTATCTATGGCTAGTACTTTATGATATCTATGGCTAGTACTTTATGCTATCTATTGCTAGTACTTTATGCTATCTATGGCTAGTACTTTTTGATATCTGTCGATGGGAAAATTTTGATTCCTGTAGCTACTACTTATTATTTACAGCCATGAACTGGTATTTGATCTGTCAAAACATTCGCAATACGATCGCCACCACACGGCCAAGATGAACCAACTAAAACATCCTCAAATGGATGAGAAGAGTGGAAAGCGGCTACTTTAAACAGGGAAAACCCAGACAAAAAGGCCTTTTTCGTGCAGTCGTAACTCCAATATGGGGAAGTTTCTAGAGCAGATGGTACCTCCCTTCTGTAACCATACGATTTATATCGATCATGCCTCTCACAAGGGGCTGAATCATCGTGCTCGAATTCCTTCAAACGCTTATCGTCTCCACACAAAAGAGCTCTCAGACTGGGCAACAGCAGGCAGTAGCCCTGGTATCAGACAACAGCTTTTTCAAGAATTGCAGAAATTAGCTTCTTGTCAAAGGGACCACAACTTTCTCAAAAGAATAGTGATACACTTGGCAAACTATGTTCCTCGTTGTCTTCCTTGCAACCATTTTTTTTCCTTTCTTGCATTCGTTTGTTGGTTGGAAATTAGTTAAAACTTTTTATACCCTTAAATGGCTTTAACATTGCGAGGATCTTACTTTGGTTGATTCCCTGCTAACATTCTCTGCAGAAGTTTGCTGTGTAACCTCTGGAGTTATAAGAAACTATCTCACGTGTCAGGTCTACATGAACATCGTGCTGTCGAAATACACACGAGTCTCTGTGTAGTATCAGAACCGACTTCTCCGCAAGTCAAAGCGCAAAAAGGTGCTGATGTATGTATAAACACATGAAAAGGTATTCCAGCATCTACGAACGCACACACACACACACACACACACACACACACACTAATACACGTATTTATACACACGCGCACACATGCATGCTCGCACATAGAAATAAAACACGCGGAAATCCTTAATGTTGCTTTTAGTCAAGAAAGATTGCAATTACCTGTCATTAAAATCTACTTATCTTTTATTGCAAATGAAATCAGACTCCAGTAGACTAGTGTTACATTTCCTTGCAGTAAAATAAGAAAATAATACCTGCTTTTAGTCTACAGTTCTGTTCTAAAGGTGATATGACAATAGGGTGAATGAGCTCGGGTGAGGCTTATAAAAGATGTACTTAGGGGAAGAAAGTTATAACATGCCAAGATTTACTCATTTGTCGACTAGCGCCGTCGGTTCCATCTGCATTAGAAAAACACAGATGTTTGTGTAGCTCGGGAACAATCGCCGTTTACTCTTGCTTCTTTTGTGACGAAGCTCCTCTGGCCGAGGCCCATCGAGTGATAAATAAATTCACATTAGAACGCAGACTCCGCCACAGTTCCTCCTCGCCCGAAGGGTAATGAAAGCTTTATTTTCCTCTGCCAGCCGAGAGACTTGCGCCGACACCCGATTGTCCTTTCGGTGGAAGTAGAAGCAGGGGGGGGGGCCTCGTGCCTAAACCCCTGCCACTGTTGGTCTCAGGGTAAGTCCATAATCAGAACCAGATACCAGCCGCCTGTGTTTGCACGACCGCACCGGAAGGCAGCCCTGCCCTCAGCACGTGCAGTGCCTGAGCAGAAGACCGAGCTTGTTAGGCGTCGCGTGCACACACCACCAGGTTCCTCCAAGTCCTGCGAGAGATGCAATGGTGCATCGGTAGTGCACGCTGTTTTCTTGCCTTTGTGTCGAGAAGACTACCAGTCATACCACCAGCCTCCTTGATCCGATTATTATGGTAGTACTATGATCGGAAGAACGGTTTAAGTGACGGGATTTCATCCTTAAAGGGGTGAGGGTAACCATTTCTCACCCACTCAAGCTCTTACTCTCGCATTCTTTCTTTTCCTTCATTTTCTTCGTCTCTCTCTCTCTCTCTCACACACACACACACACAAGAACGATCTTACTTGTGAGAGATCATAATATTACCGATGTTTATTACTTTTTTGCACAAATGTAAACGCACGTGCCATTTTGAACTTTGTTAACGAGTGGAAGCGCAAGCGCGGATGTGGGAGAAGCGTGTACGAGCTTGAGCGGGTGCGTTTCGGGTGGAGAGGAGCGAGTAAATCTCACAACCCATCAAAGGTAGTCGGGGCACGGATGTACTCGCTCGCCTGGCCTCTGCTCGCCGCTGCATGAAATTAAATTACTCCGGTCTCATTCTTGCATCTTTCAGCCGTTTTGATTGGCTGCGTTTATTGGCGTGATGGTCTTCTATCAGGACCTGGTGAAGAAGTTTCGCTACTTTTTATCCATCTTTGTTTTCGCTACCAATTTTCAATACTTTCACTCAGTATCATTGTTAATTGGACCGGACTGGACCGACAAGCCTGGGTTTAACTGGACGGAGTGGACTTATTGGACTTCACTGATTGGCTCACAATACAGGGATGATGGTATGAGTAACTGAACTGACTGGATGTCTTGACTGAAACTACTGACTGCGCAGACAAGCTGACTGAAAGAAGTGACTAACTTACTTGACATCACTGACTTTGGTGACTGACCTGCTTTACACATGTCAGTTTATCAATCAACCTTGACTGCGATCATTTTTGTCTGTACATTATGCCCAAATAAAAGCCAGCACCACACCCATAACCCTAATCCATAATTTAATCCGCGCCTTAACCCAAACCCTAACCCTATACCAAACTCCAAAGCTATCAATCATAGAAATCGAGGTAACACATTACACACACACACAAACTTGTACAAAAGCAAATAAAATAACCACCAAAGATGCAAACCTGCAAGGTTTCTTCGTTGGACATAGCAGAAGAACAAATTAAAAAAGCAGCGAGCAGTGAAACAAAAATTTTGCCACTCGGATGGAATAACTGGACTAGACAACTAATTCACACACTGCTGAAGCTAACAAATTAAAGATACCCGATACTCCGAAACACACACACACACACACACACACACACACACACAAACACACACATTTTTGAGAGCTTACAAACAGAAAATTAGAAAGGTCAGTCTAATTAATTGGCCATAATCTATGTGGCAGAGAAAAGTAGTTCTAGATTACAAAGAAGGTAACTATATTTAACCTATGATTGACCCTGTAAATCTCTCTAGAAAGGCCTAACCAGAGTAGAACAGGAATTGTACTTTGTAACTGTACAAAAACTTTGTCAAGTTCAGTTTTAAATTGATGGAGACAGAGCAGAATTTCTCCTTCCCTCCTAATTGCGTCAATTAGCATACAGAACTTTTTTCTGCTGCGTGAGGTTTTGTTTTAGCATTGACATCCTTCATCTTGTAGACATATGCTTCTTTCTGTGCAAGTATTTATTTTTTAATGTAGTAATTATTCTGTTATTGCAGTTTCCAACAGAATAAATGCACAGCTACTCTTGGTGAGAGTCGGTAAGAATGCTTTCGCCGTTGGAAACAACATGTTGCAGGTGTTCCCTTCAGCTGTTTGATTTATGGCAATGTTTATCGCATGTAACAGTTGTGGAGGCTCAGATTTAGCCACATATCATCCCAAGAAACGTTTTAATCGTTCCTTTCCACTCGATCTCGAGATCTTCATCAATGTTTTTGTGCACGAAAAAAATGGAGATAAAACACGCGACAAGATATTGTTTTCGCTTTGTAGTAAATGGTAAAGAAAAGCTATTAGACAGCTGCGATGCTATCTTATTTATTTATCTATTTTTAATTTGATGCTGTAAGCTGTAGTTTTAGCGGTGAGATGGCGGAGATTGGCTAACGCAGGTTTTTCGTTAAAATTAACGTTTTAAACTTAGTGGAATTTTAAGGCTGAACTTGTTACTGTCTATATGATCTGAAAAGTTTTATTACGATCTTCTCAATGTTTGTTCCAGGACACTAAGAATTGCAACCAAAAGAGTAAACAAGAGATTAGTAGCTTTCTTTTTTTAAGAATGAAGATGAAGTTTAGTAGGAGGAAGAGGAGAAGAAAGTGGACAACGATGAGATAAAGAAGGGGAAAAAACAAAGAAAACCCCTGGAGCAGAAAGATAAGAAGCTTATAGAGAAAACACACCCCGAACGAATATGAAAAAAAGTATTAAAAAATAAATAGAATAATCTAAAACTTTTGCTATCGAAATAATCAAACTGCTGAGGGTCTGTTATTAAATTATTGCTTCCCTTTTCTCTCGCATGATTTCACAAAGATGCGGGCGGTCCTAGGTGCCAGTACCCGAGTACTGTCTCTAAAATGGCAATTGGCTGGACCAGCGAACACTAAATATAGAACCCAACATCATTCGTGCGTACGCCATTCATCTTTTTTCTTGCATCGGCGTGCTGCCACCGAGGGACGACGGGAAGGGTTTTATATCACGTCCAGTCCCGAGAGGAGGCAATTGCAAAACCGAGAGTTCGACGTTGTTTGCACTGATGGCTTAAAACCTCGCTGCTTCTTGTTGCAGAACATACGATGTCGTTATAGTTTTCAGGGGGCAAATCATTGCGGATGATTTGCGAAGCATTATAAAACCCCAGCACAGCCATTTCCAAAATTGCTCCTGGACAAGGGATTTTCAGCGTAACAAAAGCCCAGGTTCATTTCTCACCTTTTTTCTATTTCATTCCTACCAGCCAGGCCAGTAAATGTGATTGTACGATGTTCATCAAATCCCCATGACCTTGCCACCTACATGTAAAGTTCATTAGCTGATTGGTTATTTAATTCTTTTACTATTATTATTCACGAAAAAAAAATCTGCAAAAATTTCTTGCTTGACAAGATGCCCGTGCATGATCTACATTGCGAGGTCCGAGTTGTTCGTGCTAAGTGAGAGTCGTAATGCACGACATTGCCAATATTGGGTAAGATTCCTCAGTGCAGGATTTTTTCTTGCTCTTTGTATGTATATGTGTGCGTGCGTGCGTGCGTGCGTGCGTGCGTGCGTGCGTGCGTGCGCGCGCGCGCGTGGGTGGGTGGGATGGGGAGTTATTGCAGTAGGTGATTTTTTGCCTGCTGTAAATCCTCCCCTTAAACTTTGTCATTTTTTCCTGTGGCATTGATGGACACAGATACCCGCTGCATTCTTCCATCTTTTAATAACAACCCCATAATAATATGAGTTAGCATCGGCCTGCACCCACACACACATCAGCACAAATCTCGTTCCCAAAATCGTCTTTCAGAAATGTTTTGATCGCAACAAACAACGACCCCGGGGAAGGGGTCTTGGTTCAATGCCTGGGATGTTAAACTCTGAGAAAGCAGGGGGCTTAAACTCAGAGGTCGTTGACACGCATTACCATAGAAGTTGTTGATATTCCTGTACTGCATGAAAAAAAAATTTTCATTCTCCAGGGATAGGGCATGAGAAGTCGTTAAGCAAATGCTTCACCTACATTTATGAACTCCTCTCAAATGTAGGCCTGGTAAACAAGAATAGGATCATTGTCCGTTTGAAACCGTTGCATCGCTACGCACTACTTGTTGCATACAGACTCATCTTCCCATCAATAGTAGCTGTCTCCACGAATAATCACTGATGCTTTACAAGATAGTGGATTACTTCCCGTGATATCAATCACAGTCTATTGGCAAACACGAATTTTGCATATCTGGACTTTTTAGTTGTTGGAAAATTGAAGTTGTGAGGTAATTTAACTTTTGTTTACATCTGTCAATGTTGATAACATGATGCAGCACTCAACATTGTGTTTATTCATTCCCTGATGCAAGGCTAGCTTTCACACAAAATGTGTTGGGCAAATCGCGTTGAGAATAGAAACCGTTAACAACCCTCGTGGGTAGATACCGAATCTGTTTGAGTTAAATTTCTGACCTAAGAGCGACTATTACAAAAAAAGCGAGATTTCTAGAGGGCGAGAAAAAAAATAAATGGAATTTTAACATCGTGTCCAAGGTTGATACACAAACGATGTAAGGGAGGGAAACAGGTAGACAGGGGAGGGAGCGACAGGGGAGGGAGAGACAGGGAGGAGGGAGAGACAGGGAGGAGGGATGGACAGGGGAGGGAGAGACAGGGAGGAGGGATGTAAGGTGGGTGGTAGTGAGATAGGGATAGACTCTAGGATTGACAAATGTACGGACATACCAGACAAGACTGGGTAAGATTGAAGGAGCTGGAATACATTAGAGAAAGAGACGTATAGGGAAATGGAAAAAATAACCTAGGGAAAATGTTTTCCAATATTTTTAAATGCCGACTCGCCTTACACACACACACACACACACACACACACACACACACACACACACACACAGTTTTCCGTTTTTGAGTATATTGACTAGGTTTCCTCAATTGTTTCTCGTTCTTTATTATTTTTGTTAATGTTTTCCATCTATTTTTTAAGCATTAGCTTGTTTTCCCTTTGTTGCCAGTTGCCTAATCATCAAAGATTAAAGTCACGCCTTACCATTTACCTGGTGAAGGTAATCTAAACTCAATCTTGCAAAGAATATTGAAAATCTATGAGAAAAAGTCCTTCAAAAATTTAATCGTCATCCTATATTCTGAACACAGGAAAATCAATCTTTCGAAAAAGATCAAAAACTTCCTGGAATTCAAGAGTTTGTATCGAAAATGAAAAAATATATCAGTGATTGACAGCTAATAATTCTGAGACCAGTTTTGACAAGGAAACAAAATATAGTCAACTGTATCGCGAAGGTCTATGCTGGTTTAAGAACATGAAAAACATCATATAAGTAATTTATTTCTGCTGCTAATTTGGAATATTGCAGATGAACTCTCCTGAAACAGCCGGCAAAGAGAAGATGATATGTAAAATGAGATGAATATATTTGATATACTTTTATACAGTATGTGTATCTCCTGTTTAAATGTGGTATGGGCAGATTGGCAACCAAATAAGTTGTGATGGTTAAGAATAATTTTTTTTGTTCTGTATGTGTAAAAAATGGTTGAGTAAAGTAGTACTTAACTTTTGAGTGTCTATGCGGTGACAAAGAAAGCAGCCAGGATGAGCTGAGAATAAAACAGTGTTGGGGTGTGAGTGCATTGTCTATTGTCCGACAGTGAGAAGCACCATGACTGTCACGATCTTCGAAAATTTCATGACCTGATAGCAAAAACCTATTCATTTAACTCGGGATTCGGTTTCTCTTCTCCCAAGGATCTCTGTCCCTCAATCTTTCTGTCCTGTCTCTCTCTCCCACTTGTGTCTCCTGTTGCTGTTTACTATATATATATATATATCTTCATGGTTTGTTGTATGTCCTCCTCCTGTATCCTCTGTATGTTTCTTTCTTTCTCTTACTCTCTCATTCTCCCGTGTTTTTGTGTATGTCCAGTTCTGTCTCATCTGTTCTCTTATCCATTCTCTTCTTTGTTCTCACTTTATTTGTTGCAGCGAGGAGAAACCTGATCAATATATGTTATGATTTCATGAAAAAATCGAAGCGCACAGACATAAGTAAAAAAGACACAAAAGTAAAAAAGCAGAAGAAGGTTATATTAATAGGCTATGCCAACCTGCACTCGCGCGCACGGACGCACACACACTCAGACATACACGCACAGAGAATCAAAGATGCATTGCCTACATTGCTCAAAATGGTGTGTCGTTGAAACACACTGCCCTACAGCTTAAACTATGACCAAGACACCGATAAAGAGACAAAGACCTCTAATGCAGTCTTTCTGTCCCACAAGCCACTGTAAGCCGTGAGACTTCTCCACAAGATCTTCAGTCTTTTCTGGAGAGGGTCATAACAACCATGAAGTATATTAGCCGAATTTAAAGACTTTCGAACTTCTAGATAAAGTGTTGTTTCTAGAAGAAAAATCTATTTGGAAAGTTTTTATGACTGACAAAGGTCGTAGTTGCTCATCCAATAAAACCTTTTCCTAAAGTGCACAGAAGAGGATGAAACTGCGGCGAGCGAGGGTGGAAATTAAAAGAGAATGCTAGCGACACAGACAAAGCGGGAAGAGTAACACTGGAATCCATATTAAGAGATTTCAGTTACTTCAGGAGCTAGAATCAATTTTTTAATTGGAAAGGTTTCTTAGAAAAGGACACCTACATTTTCTCAAGAAATTCGGATTGACAACTTTTTTTCGTCCATCTCACAAACAATCTTCTGTCCATCTACGTTTGAGAGAGCTCTTAAGAGGCTCTTAAGAGGTGGGGTCGAGTTACCTCCTCATTGCCAGGGGCAACTGTTCGGCTTTCGCCTGCTTTTAAGGCAAGAAAAGAAGAGTCGTCTATAGATCAAAGCGTGGTTTGGCATCCGGGCACCGGCGAAATGGCTGAGGAGTCGGAAGGACTTTCTCGCTGCAGTCTAGGGAAGGGAGAGAGAGAGGGATAAAAAAATCTGGACTGCTGTGTGTTTTGGATAAATTGTGGAACAGCAATATCATGTTCATGAGGCTTAGTCCCTGCCTGCGTCTGCAAAGCGCGTTCGATAAGGCGGTCTTCAAGTCCGCATTTGACATCCATGATTGTCAGAGCCGATCAGGAGAGTGTGGGAGGTTAGTCGGGAAAGCTGCTACCTTCGCAGAAAGACGACGCCATGATGATGGCGCGACTTACGAAAAGCTTTCGAAGTCATTGGTCGAAACGAAGACCGATCGGCGACGGACATTTGAACGAGGGATCGGGGAATGTGCAAGCAATGAATGCGAGAATGTGTCAGGGTGGTCGCGTACGTGTGTATCCAAGCGTGGACGTGTAGAACCCTTTGACTGATGAATAGAAGTAAAATGAGTCTATAAGCACCTGGGTCATCTATGGACAGATGGAACAATGAACAATAAACAAATCTTTGTTTACTAGGGTAACAGAATAAGTAAAAGTTATGCTTTTTGAAAATCTAGCCCTGGGGCTAATTAGTGGAAATAAAATCATTACATTAATTTACAACAGGGTAATAAAAACAGAGAAATATGTAGACGGGTGGAGGGAATGAAGAATGAACAGTGTGTGAAAATAAAAATTGAAATAATATATCTAAATGCTTATCGAGGCAATAATATCAATGAGCGAGTGAAAAAGAAATAATATATATATATATATTTAGAGAGAGAGAGAGAGTAAAGGATGATAGAAAGGGATATGTACAAAAAGCGGTTAGGTGGAACGTGACCTTTTATATAAGCTCATAACTGAATTACTATTAAAATTATAAAAATGAAGCATAATAAAATTGCGAGTATAATGCATAAAATCCGACATACACGAAAAGAGAAAGAAAAAAGAGTAGAACGTGGGTGGATGGAAGAAAGAAAGAGAGGAACAAATGAAACTAACTCGACTGCCGTGATACTCTAATGAACAACTTCATTGCCACAACACTTTATCACTCACTTCAGATCTTCTGGTAGAGAGAAAAAACAACCAGATGAAAGATCAAAGCAGAGTAGATAATAATGTTGAAGAAGTCCCGAAGTTGCGAAAACCTTGTAACAAGCTTTGCCAGCCTCCTCCTGTCCTACGGTTACCCTCAACCGACAAGAAAAGCCACACCGCCAGGTCAGTGGCGGGACACTTGGATAAGCGACTGACACTCTCCAATTCCTGCAACATCTATCTTGACTCTTGAAGCAAAACTTACAAAAAAAGGAAAAAAAGTTGTGCGTGTGATGAAGCATGAACGGTCCCAAACTTTCAAAGAAAGCTGTTACTCGACTGAAGGGGCTGCAACTCAAGCCGCGAAAAACCGTGGGCGATAACTCGGGGGAAAGAGGTTAAAAGCGTTCAGCCACTTGGGTCAACGCTGGAGACAGGCAGACCTCGGCAGTGCTCGGGAGACGTGGCGAATATTAAACAGGAGATGATGTCATGCACGGCAAATGCCAATAAATCTCTCTGTAGACAAACGTAACCATCAGACACAGTCTGCTGATGGATCATCGGCCCCAAACAGCCCTGTCAGCCTCAGCGCACAGCCAACACAAGATGGTAGGTTTGATCTTTTTTACTCCGGTCCCATGTCTTCTTTTCCTTGTAATCTCTCTCTCTCTCTGAGACTCCCTCCTCTCAGTTTTTTTTTATCATTTCCCCTGCGATGTTTTTGCATACCAAGGAGATTAAGCAAAGGCAACTTTGCTTTAACTTCTTGTACAACCTTCTGAAAGTAATTCAATTTATCATCGACACTTTGCCACTTCTTCTTTCTCTCTATCTCTTTCTTTTTCTCTCTGTCTCTTTCTCTCTCCCCCTCACTCCCTGTTGGAAATCAATGACAGCTGATGTAGCAGTTCAAAAGTGGTTTAACGACCTTATTTCAATACCTTTCTGACATAGTCGTGATTTAAGCAGATTTAAGGCCGTTTTCACGAGACTTGCTTTGCTTTACTAACATTCATTTTAATCGCAGAGCTGAATGTTATCTGCGAACTAAAGTTGCTAGGAAACAATTATGCTGTCTTTACAGGAACCTGTTGGTGTGTCTGTCACTGCTTAATTACCATTTGATGTTTATGTCCCTTGCTTCACACGCACCGCACCTCTCCTTATCAAACATCTCGATACTGTAGTATATCAACCCGCTTACTCTTGACCATCCCATATGCCATGTTTGGTAACTGTCATAGACATTTTCTAGCACTCTGAAGATATGTCGGCATCCGTCTTGAGAAGCTGACAATGAGTTCTGGTATTGTCCCCACTGTTAATGAAATGTCTCAATACAACTTGTTAAAAATTGTTTTTGACGCTCGAAAACCCACACACCCACCCACCCATCCACCGACCGACCGACCCAAACCCACACACACACACACACAAATTGTTTGCACATAATTCAATATGCAAAATGCACTGAACACCTGTTCACAACCCATTCTTCTGAGACAATGTTTAACACGTGCAAACTACAATGAATATTTTGTAATTTTGTTGCAATCTTCATATAAAATACTCAAATTTTCTTTTAAGTAATAGGGTGTTCGTGTCAAAGAATTGTTTTGTCTATTGGTTGGAGTCTTGGAGAACGACATCCTCTGACATGTTTATAAACATGGCCTTAAACACTTCTTCTCCCGCAGCAGTCCTTAGCCTTTTATCTCAGATTGTGTTTTCGACAGAAGAGCATTTATATTTTTAAATTGTTCCCCATATATTTTTTCTTTGTTGTTGTGTTGGGTTTTTTTTTAAAGTGAGGGAGACGAATGTGAACGTTTCTTAGTTTAGCCTGTCAAACTCTTACATAAACCTAAAATAAATCAATTTTATCATAGTGCTTAAATGAGATTAATTATAAGTTTATTATTAGTAATTGGCCGATAGTTTTGCTTACTTTAGTACGTGAGTAGACCACATGTCATGCAAAAACACATTCAATTTGTCAGTAAACATCCCCGAAAAGCAATAAAAAGAAAACAATAAAACAACACACGTGATCAGTTTAAATTACTGTAAGAGTCCTTATGAGGATTATAAAAATCTGTTTGCTTAGGACAGAGATAAATTAACAAGGAAGTTGAATGCAGGTGGAATATTTCCCGTATTGGTAACCTGATCTATTTATTTACTAGCTACAATAATTTATTTATTAGCACTGTGGATGGCAATACCTTCTCTAAGTACACAGTACATACGCAAAGATTGCGCAGAAATGCCTGCGGGGTCAACATTTTTCTTGCCTCAGAATAAAGAAAAGCAGACTTTTTTCACTTGCCTATCATTGGCAAGAGAATCAAGCAAAGCAGACATTTTCACTTGCCTATCAAGGCAAGTGAAAAAGTCTGCTTTGCTTGATTCTGAGGCATCACAGGCATCTGTGACGAGGACTCAGCATATTAAGGCCGCAGGCAGTGTTGAAGACGTTCTCCACGTCCACCAGACATCGTCTCTACATGGTAAAGACATGTCAGGCTGTCGGCGTGGGCATCTGCTCGATGTTCTCTTCCCGACTTTTCTGATGAGATTCTGGTAAATACTGTCTTTCCCCACACACCACAGACCTTGCAGGAACGGCTCGGCCCGAATTGAACCAAGAAGCGAATTCAGTTTCTGTGGTTTTCAGCAGCAACGCTTGCAGGCTTTGAAAAAAAGCATCAGTGTTGTGTGAATGTAAATGTTTTATTATGGTATCTTGCTAGAAGTCTGGTCCGCACAAACGAGGCTTCACCCTCTGGTTTCGTGCCGTTGATCACAATATGTCCCCCAGGAGAGTGACTGAACCATTGGGGGTAAGATGATCGAAGTGTGTTCGGGGACCGATGGAACCGTGACAAGCTTGACCCGTTTCGAAGTTGAATAAGTCAAAATATTTTGTGTGAACTCAACGGACAGAAGATAAACACGCTCAAGATTGCTGTTGCTCGGCAAAAACAACAAAAGCCTTAACTCTATTACGGGTGGATTCGTCTAAATTTAAGCTTCTCGTTAAAGGATGAGGTCAATGCGAGAGATTCGGAACAAAAGCACTCTCTGTTGCCATCACAACCTTATTATTGTAACACCATAGGCACTGAAGCGTGAAACTCTTTGCAAAAAATATGTAACAATGGGTTGGGGGTTTTTTTTGTAATGGCCCAGAGATGATTTCACACTGTTGGCAGGAGAGGGAAGAAAAAGGTATAAAAACAGTGCCCTATGAGAATCAATATCTGACAATAAGAAACTAATGTTGTGCTCGGGTTAGATTTTGATTATATTACATATAGAACAGTGGCCTTCATTATAACTGTGAGACAGTAGTGGAAGGAAATAATCTTGCTGATGAACAAAGAAATCTGGAAAAGAAAAATAGGCATATGCACGCTGGCAAATACTCTTATTTCGACAATGACAATTGACAATGACAATGACCAACTTTATTTATCCCAGTGGGCAATTTGAATGTGGGCATGTGCTCTAGTTCAACAGTGAGTGGCAAAAACAAAAACAAAACATGTATCTCTATATAGATTTAAAAAAAAAAAAAAAAAAGAAAAACTTACAGGGAAATCAAGTATACACATACAACATCACACACGCGCACACACACCACTGACAGCTCATCTAACATTAAGCAGCTGGACTGCAGATGGCACAAATGATTTTAGGTGTCTGTTACTCTTACATATAGGCATGGCATAACGTTTACCTGAGCTTAATAATAAAAATTCTTTTGTTAATACATGATCAGGTAATGATAAAATGCATGAGGCTTTCCGTACTATTTGCTGGTTACAAAAAGAGGCTAAATCCCTCTGTCTGATACCAATTATCTTAGAGCAGATGTTAACAACACTGTTCAGACTATTCCTATCATGGACAGAGAGATTGCGAAACCAGCAGACAAATGAGAAAGATAGAAGACTCTCAATGAATGACTGGTAAAAACGGCCTAATATTACTTGACTAACTGAAAAACTCTTTAATTTATGCAAAAGATACATTCTTTGTTGGCCACGTTTAACAATGTGTTCGGTGTTTAAGTTCCATTTGAGCTGGCTATCAAAAATAGTTCCCAGATACCTGAAGGAGTTAACAACTTCAACAGGTTTACTATAAATCACACTGGGAATAACAAAATCCTCTTTGATCTTCCTAAAGTCTATAACTATTTCTTTAGTCTTATCTACATTCAACTCTAAAAAGTTATCATCACACCACTGTACAAAATTCGTTAAGGCATTGCCATGATCTGTTGTGTGTTCCTGTAAAAGAGTCAACAATGCAGTGTCATCAGAGAACTTGATGAGGTAGCTATTCTCCTCCCTGCTTCTGCAGCTGTCAGTGTACATGATAAATAACAAGGGTGACAGACAACAACCCTGTGGGGAGCAAGTGCTTGTAAAAACTGTGTCAGAATATTTACTATTAACATAAACCCTCTGCTGTCTACAAGTCAAAAAATCCACTATCCATAAACCCAGTTGATGTGGCAGGTCAAAATCAAAAATCAGTCTCGAAGCCAGAAGGTGTGGTTGCACTGTATTGAATGCAGAACTAAAATCTGCGAAGAGTAATCTGGCATGTGACTTGGGCTTTTCTAAATGTTTATACAGTGTGTTCAGAATGAATAACTTGGCATCGTCAACACCCCTCGTCTTCCTGTATGCAAATTGCAGTGGGTCCAGTTTACTCTCTACAGATGTTAAGATGAGACTTTTGACAATTTTCTCAAAGGTTTTCATTACAAGGGAGGTTAAAGCTATTGGCCGAAAATCATTGGGTTGGCTGGGGTTAGGTTTTTTAGGGAGAGGGACGATGTTAGACAGTTTCCAGAGTGCTGGAATGTGCCCTGAGTCGAGAGAGAGTTGAAAAAGATGTTGAAACACTCCTCCCAACTGAACAGCACAGAAGTGCAGGACACGCCCACAAATCCCATCAGGCCCCTGTGACTTGTTGACCTTGACCCGCTTAAGCATTTCCGTCACACCGACTTGAGAAATGACAATGTTGTTATCTAACACCAGCGACTGTTTAAGTTCCCTAACTCTTTCAGAAAAATCATGGTTGTCGAAGCGTGCATAGAAGTTATTTAAAACATTTGGCAAGTCCTGGTCGCTCACGCCGTTGAGTTTGACTGATTTTCTAGTGCAGACCATCTTTTATTTCGATTTGTTGGTAACAATCTACAAGAACAGCACAAAGCAGGACAACTGCCAACAATACTACCAAACAGCAAAAATACAAAAGGGTTTAGAATTTCTTGTTTCAATTTCGGAAAAAAACTTCATTCAAAAAGCTAGAATGAGATGAGGTAGGTCACAGGGCTGGCAGAAAAAATATTTAATTGAAAGAGTTCGTTCTTGCTGTCATCTTGCCATACTCACCTTGATGACAATGTCTGTTGTTTATTTTTTATTTAATGGAAATCTGCGACAGGGAAAATATCTTAAATTCAGGAATTACGCTTTGAATCAGTAAGTAAATAAAGATTACCAACAAAAACGATTTTTGAAGTGTTATAAGTTAATAAAGTTGTTTTGTTATGCACGTGTATGTTAGGAAGGAAAAGGTTTGTCGGCTTATTATTTTTTGCTTACTCAGTTCTTCTTTTCCTTCTTTCTGCAAACGGTAAGATTTTACTAAATATCTTATGGTCTCGACTCTAGACTTACACAAAGAATAAAAACTGCTTCAAGAAGGTAAACGCACATCAGTTCATCGTCACGATCTAGTCAAGTATTTATTGCAGCCCTCAAAACGAGAATAAGGCATGGGTTTATACCATCACTACAGGCTTTACTCTGCAAACTATTTTTTCTGGCGAGAGGCTATTGCCGAGGGGAAAAAAAACTTTCGCTGACAGTCTACAGTCATTGCAGCCGAAGCCTGACATAACTCATCCTAATCCTACCCAGCTTCTGCACTTTATTCTTCATGCTAGTCTCATAATTGGCCCTCACTTCGTTTTCTCCATGGCTGCCTTAAAGGCCGTTGGCAACGTAAACGACACGTAAGCCCGGCTCATGAAAAGGGACTAAAAAAAATATACCTACGTCAGTGAAAGCGCTTGGCATCTTCGAATATCCCCATTTCATCGACCTCAAAGCTGAAGAAATGGGTTTCCTCCCCTTGGGCCCAGCAGCCCCGGCCACGCTTGAGGAAGAGGACAGAGTTTGAATAATTAAGGAACGGATGACGAAACTCAAAAGACGGCTGGTTCTGAAGGCGAACTGAGAAACTGTGGACTGTCGCACAGAAGTGTCGAGATCATTAGACCCAACACGCTCTGGCTTTCTCTGCTATTTTCCCCCCGCTTCTAGTCTATAATTTGTTTCTATATATAACTTAATTCTGAAGTTAGTTATGACCCGCCTGTTCTAGCGTTTTTTCTGACATTTCCGTGTTTTTTTAATTTGCTGTCGGTTAATCTTTGGAAACTATTGCTTTAATTATTGTTTTATCTCATTTGCTGATTTAATTTCGGTTCTCGGAAACTTTTAAGCTTTGGGCTGTTTAAACCTTGTGATCGTTGGTAGCACTGTGCAAACTGTATATCTGGAAAATGATTCACTTTTCTGTGATTTTCAGCTAAAATTGAAAGAACTAAATAAAAGCAATGAACAAGGACCATGGGAATATAACCAAAGCTGTTCAGGGAACTGTCAACAGCCTCCACCCAATGTGGGGCACTGCTGATGGCCAAGTACAGTCTAAATCTGTCAAACAAAGAATACATGTCTCCACGAAGTTCCACTGGAGACAACAGATTTCTACTTTTGACATAAATTTTCATAAATATATTCCACACTGCGATGTGGGATGGCAACTAGTCAAGATAGACAAACTAGTCGAGAGAGACAAGAAAGGTCTTGAAAAAAATGTCGGTTTAGGACTGTCTGCAGTAGGAACATACGATTTTAACTTTTGAAAGAAACTTCTAGAAATATATTCAACATTACGACATAGTATGGCAGCCTTACAAGCAAACCAATCGAGAAAGTTAAGGCAGAACCTTGAGAAACCTGAGCAAAGAGGAGCTCGAGTGAAGGGATGGGTTGCCATCGTGATTGCTAGACTTGATACTTGAGACAATTCTTCTGTACAAACTTCCCAAAATGTGTGCATCTCAAAGTGACAGCTGTCTGCAAGGCTGACCCTCAGTAGTTTTCTCTGGTGATCCAGTTTCTACCACCCTCCCTCTCTCTGTGCGTGTGCGTGCATGCGTACGCGCGTATATGTGTGTGTATCTATATGCAATGTGTATGGATGTGTGCGTGTATGTGTTTGTGTGAAAAAGTGCTCATGAAGGAGAACTTCATGTCTACTATAAAAAGGCCTGTGTCTGCGTGCATGCAAAACAATTCGAGTCCGACTGGTGCTGGAAACAAGAGCTATATAAATGCGCTCATTAAATTAGTTAGCTGCTTGCTGCAAACGCGTACATGTCGTCCAGAGCTGCAAACAGCTTAAATCCAAAAGAAAATAACATATTGCAACATTCTCGGCTATTGTTGTCAGCTAAAGTTTTTCCTAACATAAAAAGTTTGAGTCAGCTCAAATTTTGTTAAATCGTTGTGATGTAGTTTATTTGCTAGCATAGGACATCAGGTGTTTGTGTGCATGCATGCGTGCGTGTGTGTGGGGGGGATGGTGGTAGTGGTAGTGCTCCCAAAGGTTTTAATACAATGGATGTGTGTTTTTTATCAAGTAGGTGTACACTTTGTGGCTGAGCTTAAAGTACTTTTCATGCTTATTTACCCTCCCTTTCCTTGTGACTGTCCTTCTCAATCTGCAATCATCTTCAGGTTCAGTTTAGTCTCCCTTCTCAATGTCCAGTCATCGTATGGTTCGTTTTTGTCTGCTCTCCTCAATAACCAGGTTCGTTTTGGTCTGCACTTTTCAATGTTCAGCCATGAAAAGGTTCTTATGGAGTGTCAGCAATGTATAATCCTGTCTTTTCCATTCATACTATCCATTTGTTCTGTGCATTTTTACCAAATCGGGTAAAAGTTGAAAGGTGATTCAAGGCATATTTTTCTCAGACCTCTTAACGCCTGATGGTCCCATTTCTTCCTCTCGCCTTCCTTTGTTGCTACTTTCCTTTTTTGCCCCTTATCAATGAAAGCAGCCCCACTTCATCTCGCTTTACCAACCGCTAAGCGAAAAGCCATCCGTGAAATAATTTATGCATGAACTAATTTGTTTTCCGATTCAGTTCCGGTTGTTCAGTCTTCACAACTTGTGACAATCGATCCACTTAAATCGGCGTCAGTTAGCGTTCATGCTGATGCCAATGTAAAGGGATGACTGCACTCTCCATCCTGTGTTTGGGGTTTTTTGCATTTTTTTAATTCACAATGCCTGTAATGCTGATGGTTTTGCCTCAGAAGATAAGATACACGAACACACGAAATGTTTTAAGACATGGACGAAGGGAGAAGGATAGGAGGCTATAACTTGACACGCGATGGTCGCAGATGACCACAGGTCTTTGGAATTGCAGCCTGTAACCCTGGGATTAGCTCTTAGGACTGTGACAGTTTAACGAGGGTTGTCCTCCAGACCGGTGTACACTCAAGCAATGTCGGATAACTCATGCTCGAAGTTTGTATATTTCCTCCAGATTAACGGGGAATTCCCCCCCCCCCATCTCCTAGTCTCGAGGTTACGTGTGATGATGGCGAGTACCTCACGGGGTCCATTTCGCTAGCATTTTATTCCCTGCCCGTCATGCAATGCGAGGCTGGACAGAGAGAAAATAGGAGATGCGGCTCCCGGAAGGGCAGGAGATCAGTGTCTCAGGAGACGACCGGAAGCTTAGCGAAAAGAATCAGTAAAAAGCAACCAGAGTGACGGTCTCTTTAATTGGGGAGGACAGTCTTAGGTCGGGAATAAATATCGCAGGAAATAATGAGCTGTTTTCAGGGTGAGGCATTTGCGAGCGCAGAGAGTCTCGTGTCCCTGGCGACAGTCATGAATTATTTCGCTAAATCAAGGTTGTCAACTTCCATAACGCAGATGCCTTCCTTTACACATTGATATTCACAAAACCAAATGGCCCTGTTTGCTTGTCATGAAAGCTAATGCAAGCTTTAAGAAACTATTTTGTAGTGAGAAACAACCAATCCCATGACAATTGACCTCGGGGGTAAATGAAATAATACACAGATTTCATGCTTATCCCAACATTAGAGAGAGAACCAATAATAAATTGCTTTAAACAGTACTTACATAGCCCCTTTAAAACCTTTTCTTCAGAGACTGGCTGTCCTCTAAACTCAACTCTGGTATTCTCCTTTCCGTTCTCGAGATGCATGCCTACGAACCTCCCTATGCACAGAAAAAGGTTAACAATACAGACATTAAGATGATCGATACGTTTAAGCTGTGAAGGCTTCAGCCAATGAGAGATTTGGAAATATTTTTAATTAGACGCACCTGTATAATCTTTTCTTGAATTAAAAAGCATCTATCGTTTATCGAGTTACAGTTTTTTTTTTCGCACTATGACCGATACTGAAAGCGGTTTTGGATCCCACCCTTTTTCACAAATGTCGTCCTCCATAGCTCTGAATTTCATGGTTGCAGTAAATCTGGGTTAGTCTGACATTCAATATGTAAAATCAAGCAACTTAATTGAGTAAGCTAGATAATTTGTTATTTGTATTACTTTTATATAGGCCCTTGCTGTCGACAAATGTATCTCCGCTGAGGACTAATAAATTTGTCTTGTCTTGTCTTGTAAAGAAGAAGCAGGAAGGTCTATTAGTATTGTCTGTATGTCCGAGCAACCATTTTAAAATCTTCTTTCAGTATTTTTAGAAACAAAAAACGCTCAGCTTTAGCTTCCTTAGACGTCACCGTTTTACACACACACACACACACACACACGCACGCACGCACGCACGCACGCACACACACACACACAGCAATCCAATTTTCACTGAAATCAAAAACAAAAGGAAATTGAGAAAACAATTGCCTCTGTAACTTTCTTTGCGAGTTCAAAGCTGTCCATCGTTGTCACGCAAACTATCAAAAGACTCCGAAAAACCTTATTGTTGGAAAGTCGCCAAAACGATGGCTGAGCCACAGTAAACCTAAGATGGAATCCCCAAAAACACGCTTAGACAAAGATATAACTGTATGTGAACTTACACAAGACAAACCGTTAAAAAAACCTGTTTATTTCATTTCTCTCTAAAGCAACAAACACCTGTCAAAACCTTGCTTCCACAAAATTAGCAGACACACCTGCAAGTGTTTTGCATGCAGAGAACTATCCTTCACAGACCTATCTGTCAGTAATATAAAATGCCACCAGGTATCTGGTGAGAGGTTTTCGTCAGACAAATCCAATTTATGTATTAGTTTTGTTTTGGCCGCAAAAAACAAAACAAAACAAAGGAAAGCAGAAATGATAAAAATAGGATAAAAAGATAATAAGAAAATATCTGCAACGTAAGCAGTGAGAAAGGCAAGTTCTCCCTTTTCCCTCTTCCTGTTCGTCTTTTAAGATATCCATGTTGCCGTGTAAAATTTGATACACACGGCGTTCAAAGGAAGCACATTTGCTGAGAAAAGCGACGAGAAGAAGAAAAGATTGATAAAGTAATATACTTCTAATTTACACTATGCTAACAAAAACAACTTTAGTTTTCATTCCCACAATAAAGATGCGAAGCTGAAAGCTGATACAGTTGCAGAAACAAGTCATGTTTTCACTTCTAAAGGTAGTCTTCAGATCTCTGTCTCCTAATGTTTCGTGTTGCAGCTATTGATGCATTCAAGCCGATTATTCAGATGAAATTTCCACGTGTACGGAGATGTGTATTGTGAAGAGAGTGGACTTCATTGCTTAAAAGCGTGGTTTGTATGAAGATTGCGATGCATTGCAAAAAAGCAGCGACTATGTAATAAATCGCACTAATCACAAGCCTAATGAAAACTAACAATGAAATCTCTAAAATTTCAAGGTTGCTTTAGGATTTTGTAGTTTGTCGGTGATTGAAATTCAAATATTTTTGCAGTGAGGATGATTATGAAGACTTTCCGCGTTCTGGTGTTCAGTTCCAGGTCGGCGTCATCTAAACCAACTTTCGTTAAGCCGCTTTCTTCTATTTCTCCACTTTCTCTTCCTTTGTCTTCAGGATGAAAAAACCAACAAGGCGACCAGCGAAAGTAGATGGCATAAGAACTGATTAGACAGTAAGACCTGTCTAGTCGGCACGTAAGGTTGCGAGAAGAACAAGCGCGAGGTTGCACAGAGACAGAAAGTGGAAGAGAGTTGTTGATAAATAATTGGTGAAACAGGACCGGTCGTTAAAAATAGTTAGCTCGGCGGCTCCTCCAATTGATTTCTAGCCACTTTCCTCACCGTTGTCTAGCTGCCAGCCCTCGAGGGTGGGAGAGAATGGAACCATCTCTTACGAACGATGTCGTTATACTGACCTCTTCGAAAAACCAAGTAATACAAATGGAAAAGCTCTGGCTTCAGAAGAAATTTCTCTACAGGGACTACTTCGTGCAATCGTGATAGACGCGTCGGGCCCTGGGCATCGTAGAAAATGGCTTCTTTCCGGTAAAAGCGACGTTTCTGTGCGACACACACACACACACACACAGAGGAAGAGAGAAACAAAAGAGGGAAGAAGAATTTTTGCAAGACAGGACCCCCGCCAGGATGTGCAATACGTATGGTCATTCATTCCAATTGAAGATCCTCGCCACACTTTAGTACAACACAAGAGAGCAGGCGAGTCGAACAGACGCCTTGACATGTCCGGCAAATGGAATAAATCTGTCACAGCGGTCGAGAGCTTAACGCTGAAATACGATATGTGTCCCAGCGTTCAATTTCTAAAGATGTGTGATCCTCTGGGCCACGACGCAAGCGGTAATGGATGCTTCTCTTCTCCTTCCTTCCTTTCTTCCTTCCTTCCTTCTCCTCCTCCTCTTTCTGACCTATTTTTTTTACTGGATAAGTGTATCTGCGTCTTTCTGTCTCTCTGATTGTATGCTGATCGATCTGTTGACATCCCGTTTCCTCTCACCTTTAAAATATATCTTCCTCCTCTCTCTCGCTCTCTTTCACGCTCTAAAGGCTAACAGACAGAAGACCATAGGATGTGTGTCCGTAAAAAAGTGCACGATGCTGCTGGGTCAGTCGCTCATTCGTCAGATGACAATGGCCGGCATGAATGCCTGTCTTGGGTGATAGTGAGCAGATCCTGCACATGACGACCAGTCCACTCCTACACAATCGTGAACCGGTTGACGGCTCTTCATGTACCCTTGAAGGATAATCTTTGACAAAAGGTATTGTCCCGGGTCATACGGTCAAACCAAATCAGCTTACGTGGCTTGACTGCTGCAATCCTGGTGTCTTACGAGGGTGGAAAGTATGAAAGTCGTTGGTTCTGTGTTTCCTGTACGAGATCAGGAGCGGCCTCCTCAGACCTACTGTCGAATTCAAACCAGCCGTCTACCAATGGAAATAGAAATGTGATGGTTTCTGAGGGCTTCACACATGATGTTCTCTAACAGGACGTTAAGCAGCACAGGTGATATGAGACCTCCTTGACTATCCTATGGAAGAAAGACCTACTTGGTTATCCATCAGTACTGTCCTCTTTGCTCCTTGGACTTAGACGAGACTTTTCACATCACATGCAATAGCTACTCGTTCAAGACTTTTAAAAGCTTTTGCAAAGTTTACGAACTTGTTATAGAGGTTCCCACTGATGTTAAGATGCTTCTCTCTCAGGATTCAACAGTTCCTACAAGGTCTGTTGCCAGTCTGTTCTGCTCGCAGTTCCTCGTTGGTAGTACTAATGCGAGTCTCTGTGACCTTTAGCATGACTTTGTGTATGTGGTTGATTAGGTTTAGTCTTGTGTCGTTCTGCCACTCCTTTAAGTTTTCTTACTTTGGAATGACTATGACTAGAGACTACGTCCAGTCTTTGTGCCATTCCTTGCGGTTTCAGACTCTTTGGCACAGAGGGGAGAGGGATTTTGTTGTTTTATCTCCATCCTGCTTGAGCATCTCAGCTCGTCGAGAGGACTTTATTAGCTTTTGATTTCTTACTTTTCTTTCGACCCGTAGGACTGGTAGGTGTGCGGGTTTGCTAGTTCTGGTGTGGTTCTTCTGAAGGATGTTAGCGTCTGTTGACAGCTTTGCAACATCAGTCCACAAGCTGAGTATAGCAATACAGAAGGCGATGATTGCTGTCTTTGATGACTGAGGACTTGCGCTGACCTGTCTTTTGATGGCCTTTAGTAGTTGTTAGGCCTTTTTGCTGTCATCCCTGCCATTCCCTCTTCCATGGTCTGACACTGGCCCTCAGTCAAATTCTTTTTGGTTGCCTTCATCCCTTTTCTGATGGCACAATTCACTTATTTTGAAGATTCTTCGGGCTTGCTTTTCCTTTCTCTTTTCAAGTCTTTCCCTTAGTTACAGAAATCTGGGGTGTTGTTGGTGACCCAGGGATGTTTGATCGCCCAGCACTTCCTAGATGGTTGAAAGTAGTGTTTTCAGCGAGGGTGTTTACATAATATTTCCCAAAGTTCAGTGTGGTGAGTTTACCTCCACCTTTGGGCCTTGCTGCTGGGTGCACACGTCTACATACAGTGTTTGCTCATGTCTGTAACGAAAGTAAGACTCAAAATAAACGACAAAATACAGTTATTAATTGTCTAAGGCGCTTCTGATGTCACCACTGGTTCTCTCTTCTTCCCTGACAGATTTCGATTCCAGTGCATGTCCTCCCATGTCTGTATATCTTATTAAGATGCATTCAATTCTGGAATTAAAACAATCACAGAACATGGAAATTGGAGAACACCTTTGACAATTGGACTGCAGGACAGAAACACGGCGCTATTTGGACCCGGGGTCTAGGGGGACCGGAGAGGGTTGGCATCTCTTTAAATGGTCTTTGACTTGCCCTCGCTCAGGGTTCAGGAATCTAACGGCAAAGACAGGAGCTGGAAACTATCTCTCCCTTCTCCAAGCTCTTCCAGTGTGTTATCTCCCCTCGTCACCTTTCTCGTCTATAGTCAGGGTAAAAATGTTTTACCCACGCTGGCTTCCAGCGGTTTTCTGCTGTCAGAGTGTAGCACGAAAATAAATGCGAAATGAAATACTGGGGAAATGTGTAAAAAAACGACCCACTCCCGAGGTTTAGGGAAATAGTCAAATACAACATACTAGCCAGTCTGTCACGTAACGCTGGGAAAAGTGCGGGGTTAAAACGTTCTGGTCATTAAGGCACGTAACGGGGAAGTTCTAAGAGAAAAGCAATATTCCACCAAACCATTACGTGGCATTGGGGAAAAGTAAAGCAACGTAGGGGCTAACATAGCACGTGACGTAATGGGAATGCGCGGTATTGTCAGATATTTTGGGGAATGTGGGGGAAACCGTAGAGCCTCCCACAGTGTCTACGTGACGTTAAAGAACGGTCAGTAAACCACGTACTGCGCAGTCTGGAGCGGGCGCCGACTAGACGTAGACCGGCTTGACAACTTCCGGTAAAGTGGTGACAACTTTGACAAATGTCGTTTTCAGCTTGGTCCGACAGGAGCTCCCACACAATATCGAGATTGCAAGGAAGTCGGATGGTGGTAGTCTGTAGAAAACGAAGACAGATTGAAATATAATCAAATTTCCACAAGTCCCAAATTCAACTTGTTCCTTGTGGGTGGTGTCTTCGCGGGTCAGCGGGTGCATGCTTCTAGGCAAACCTGTTTCTTCCTCTATGATATGCGCACACCAGCATAAAACTTTTCCAGCTATAACATTTATTTTGGCCATTTTGTCTACCTCTTGTAGCGAATAAATGCAGCAACATGCATTCAATACGATTCGTAACTCGATTGAAGTCTTACTTGGTACATTATTACTGAAGATAACAGCTAGGACTCCAGTCCTTGTTCGTAAATTTTTCAAAGTCGCGGACATTTGTTGAACACGTGTTTCAAGTGATGGTCAAAGTCTTGTACCAAGTTGTAGAAGACTTGTGTAAAGTTATTAAAGACATCTCCCAATTTGTAAAAGTTGTTACAAACTTGTGTCCTTTTGTTCCAGACTTGTCCCTTTATTTGTCAAAGAATTATGCCGAGATGTTGAAACGTTCTGTCAAGTTGTCGAAAATTTTGCCGAGTTTGCCAAGGCAAATATCGAATTGCCCAACACTTTTGTCAAGGTTTCAAAGACTTCTGTCGAGTTATTCAAGACTCCTGTCAAATTGTTCAAGACTTCTGTCGCGGGATACGTGGCCAGAACAGGCGCTGTCTAATGAAGTCAGTTCTATCCGACAGATTATCTCCTTTTGTGTCAGTAACCTGAGAAACCTCCCTCAAGGGTATCCAAGACAGAAGCAGCTGACAGTCTGTCGAGGAGAGGTTCAAGATTACAGCTGCATGGTCTGCTTACTGCGCCCAGATTGAAGTGATCGCTAGTTCGATTTCCTTCCTGCATTTCGGCGTAAACAGCCAATTGCTTGTGGCAACGACATACAAGACGTTTTCCTATGCCAAGAAAAGGAGAACAAAAACAAAACTATCTGGCCAAGTTTTTGCCGGTATTTTTTTTTGTGTGTTTTTTTGTTTAATCAACCGATTTTGACAACTGATGTTATTCACATTCTGTTTTCTTTTTCTGCTATTACTATTACCAGGAAATGCAACCTATATTCATAATCCTTGGGCCTTGACCAACAATCTATTAAACACAGATGGGGACGCTCTTCAAAGGTGTGCCAAACTGCTAAATAATTTTTCTCTACGTGTTCATGAGAAAGTGGACATGTCTATCTTCAAAGTCCTTATGTCTGTTAACCATCCTGATACTTTAATATGAAGAAAAATGTGACGTTTACAGTAATGCTACATTTTTTATTTAAAAGACTAGCGGGTGCATTTCCTCTTAGCGCGTCAACAAAATATTTCATGTTCACAAACGTGTACTTATTGATTTATGATTTTGAAGACGATAGTGGGTGCGGTTTGTTTTCATTATTGCTTCTTTCAGGTAAACATTAGACCAAGAAACCTATACATTTTTGGAAAAGAAAAAGCTTAAACTTTGCAAAAACGTAATGAAAGTTGTCTACCTTTACTTCGATGGCAGCAACGATCCAATAAAGTTCCCTGTTCACATGGTGACCATATTCACGGAAAACAAAGTTTCACTTCAAAGTCCTGTCCATGTCCACATATGGTTTTTACTGGTCCAAAACACAATGCAAACTATTTTGCCAGCATGTTTTTACAAGGTGCTAGTCATGTATGGTACAGTGACAAAGCCGCCAGGTCACAGTCCTACACCACAAGCACGACCCCTGAATGAGGAACACGCAGACTGTTGTGTTTTGCCATGCAGTTTCATCTCTTGCGGCTTTGTCAGTTCACATCCAACACCTCCAAAAGCTGGCTGGGGTTAGGGTAAGCACAGCAAGGGAAATTTATAGAGACATGTCTTGTCTGGCAGACATTGGAGTAATTAGCAGCACAATTATCGTATAAATACATTACAATTCACTGTCAGAATCGCTGTCGAAAACATTCTCTTCACTGGTGGGGTCCACACTGTCTTCCTCGCTGGATAAGAGGCTCATTTTTTATTTCCAAAACCGCGCAAAAACCTCATGCACAAATTTCTTTGAACATTGCAAATGGCGAGCAGAAGACCGCAGTAGAGAAACACACATTTTGATTGGTCGGATTTTAACCAGATTGACCAATAGAATAGCTTTTCTTGGAGGTATATACGTCGCGCTAAGAGGATTAATATAAAGACTGATTTAAGCAAACAGCAGTCACTTTATCCCATAAAAACCATTTCTTTGCCCACTAGTTAATCTCAAAGCCTCTAGTAATGGTGTGTTGTGTTTTACTGATAAAGTTCCATGCAAAATATTATTTCCCCAAATACTGGTGAACACTCCCTTCCGATCACGAGATACACCCCTACAATCTCACCATGTCCAGAAAAAGGTAAACAATGCACACGTCGTTATTTTTATGTGGATGCGTTCATTTGTAAAGTTCTCAACCAATGGGAGAACTGGGACTATGCAGTAATCAGACTACGAAAATGTCATCACAGTTTGGACCTCTTTTCGGCTATCGTGAGGTTCGTCGATGTACTTCGCTAGTCAATTCATTCTGGCTGGCAAGTATTATAATTTTATTGCGCACAAAGACAGATCATTTTACCTTAACAATAGACTCGTTCACTGTCTAGCTTTTCCTGCCGGTTCTGTCACAATTAATGTTGACACCTTGCTCCCATGATTACAACAAACACCAACAGACAAAGCCGTCATGCCTGTCCATGGTGCTTACTATACCTCGCTTTCCTGTAACACCTTTAAGGTCAGTGTTCTCTTTGAAATAAGGGTCCTTTTTCCAAATTACCTCAGGATCGGCTCCAGAAAGTCTAGTTCTCCTAAAGGTCAGTCTTAGCTAGACAAATAGATGAGGAACGTTTGATCAGCCTTGGCTAATGCTTTACAACCCGACATTGGTCAAACGTTTGTCACATATTTGTCCTGTTCAGAAGGGCCTTAACGCAGCTAACGGCGTAGCACACGCAGATACACAAACACGCACATATATACACACACAGACACACACATGCGCTCACACGAACGCGCACACACACATAAACACACACGCGCGCCCGTCACACACACACACACACACACACACACACACGTCATACACATCATGGTAAAAACTTAAAGTTTTCAATCGACAAACCAAAGTAGAACTGTCTTCTCCTCTCCAACAGCTGCCAGATGACGACTGTGGGCATAAACATGTCAAGGGGTAGAACCTAGCAACCCTATTACGTGAAGTCGGTCCAGCCTCATCTGGGACTTGCAATACAGCTCTCGTCTAACGTGCCGGCGGCTGGTGATGATCTGGTGAACTCCAGGGAGCACTTCACTACATATATATATATATATATCTTCCCTACTTATTCCTGCAGCGGTCATTTGTCTCACTCTAAAGGCAGCAAGCTCTAAATCATGAAGTATCTCTCCTACTCTATATTATGATTTATTCAGAATTATGCCTGATTCTGTTTTGTATTTGCTTGTTATAGTTACTACTTGCCTTCTGAGCAGTAGAATAACTGGTTTGTTATTATCAATTGTTCTTTTGTGTTGATGAATGATTAAGATGATGGTATGACTTATCGATAATGTTGGGGCGGTCCAGTGGCGCAACGGTTAGCGCCTGTCACCAATACAGTGAAGGCTGGTTGTCCTGGGTTCAGTTCTCGTCTCGGGCACGCTGTTCTTTATCTGCATGTGGCATCTGTTTACAGGGCTGGTTGCCTTGCCGTGATATAGCCTTAGTTGCTGGCTCGGCGTAAAATACCAATTAAAAAATTATCGATAATGTTTGTGGTTTATAACGAAAAAACAAAACAAAAAGCAAATTTCAAGAATACTGTCCTGTCTTTAGTTTTGTTCAACTCTACCCTCTTTGTGAGAGACAGTGAGAAAAATAGAGAAAGAGTGAAAAAGAGAGTGAGAAAGGACTCGGTATCATTTTACCGCTGCACCTTTTGTTTGCCGACATAGAAGGTAAAGTCAGTGAAGCCATTATCTGGGCGACAGATATTTTTACTACAACGATTTATACTCAGACCATCAGTCAGAAAATTGATAGGTGTACACAGATAATGTTTTGAGAATTAGTGGAAGTCATGGAGCTAGAGACAGACGCAATAATTTGTTTCTCTACAACAGCCCTCCTGCCTGTAGCAGACACACAGCGCGTAACCAGCGAAAAGTAACTATGAAGGCAACTCCCGACAGCCTTTCAGAGTTACCCCATTTTCCACCCAGCCTTTTTATGCACATAGACGGCAAAGCTATTATGTTTGTACAAACAAAAGACAACCGAAGAATCTGCAACGCCTATTGCCGTTTTCTCAAAGATGAACGTTTTCCAATCGATCGAATATCCATTGCCCCTACCCACCCCCTCGTCATTGAAGAGACCTTCCGCGAGAATCAGGAGGAAAACATAGCAAAACCTATTATCGTTGAGTACAACAGTGACGTAGTCAGACAGCGCGCTGCTGAGCTTCGACTGACAATCTAATTCAGCACCGGGACTCGTCTACCCAGATGGTCAGACGCATGGCGCAGGACCTGTGAACGAGTATCTTCCGGGATCGACACCAAGTACTCTTCCACTCCCAGCTTCGTTTTGTCTTAGTATGGCCCGCGGCATTACTTAGAGAAGAAAAGTCTGCGATGAGGACGATGACATTTTGCAGACTAGACGAGACGATTGTTGGACAACCAGAGAGCTGCTTGCACGTGCAGAGTGATCATAAAAGTACTACCGGAAGTGGGGACAGTTATGTATCACCCATACTCAATACGCTCTAGAGACTCGTCAACCTAGTGAGACAATACCAGAAGGCTGAAATGAAGACATTGTAGAAGAGATGGTTTGGGGGTTGACAGGTGGACTTTCTAACCTAGCGAGACAGCCCCAGCAGGAAGAGCTGAAATCATATGCAAAAGAAAATTTCTGGGCTGACAGGTAGGCGTAAAGTGAATATATCTTCTCCCACCAAACATGCAAGAACCGTAATAGGTGTATAAAAATACTTTTCTCCGTGTACTTTGGCTTCATACCTCTTCTCTTCTTTTCACCTTAGTGTCAAATCACCTCTATGTGGAAGCATTTTGCTACTAAAGCCAACAGCTCAGCTGCAAAAAAATAAAAGTTGTCTCTTGCACTTCTTACATTTTTACAAACGAGCTCTCTGAAAGATAAAAATATATTATTACGACGGAAAGAAAAAAAGGAGAGAAGAAAAACGCAGAGACAGTTCGCGTGTTATCTACGTTTAAAAAAAAAGCTTAAGGTCCATTAAATAAAATTAAGAGCTCAAAGAAAAACTTGAACTTTAGAAAGTTTCTATGCATTTTTTTCTGTTGCCGAGGCAATTTTCTGCGACCGAGACCTCTTGTGAAAAATGTTCAAACATCGTATGCCTCTAAGGCGAAGTGTAGCCACTCAGTAATGATTCTCCTGTCATTCTCAGGCGATTGAAAGGCTAGTGAGAGACTAGGAGACAAAACCTGATTGCCAAGGGTGTTGAGGAAAAGCTCATAATGAAGAGAGAGAGAAAGAGAGTGGAGATATACTTCTTGCAGTTCAACAGTTTAGTTCTGTCCGCGTATGATCATCATCCATACATTTCTTTGCATTCTCATTTCACAATTTCTTTCTGTGCGTTGACTCAAATTATACCGCGGATATTGTTTCGGTTAACCTCAACGATGTCGTGGTTACCGTATTCTCTCTAGTAACAGAAACCAATCAGAAACATCAGCCTTGACGCTAATGTATTGTGGCCACCGTCTTCTCTTTAATAAAAGTGATATGTCAAAACTCAAGGCTTTAGCCGATGTCTAGAGACTTATAATAAAAAGAGAAAAAAGTAGATAAGAGGGCCAGGCTGACTTTCTTTTTTGACCTCAGTGCCAACAGTTTGGCCATGCTGGTTTTTCAAATGCCACTTCAACTGTCACACAATACGCTGGTGTTAGAACTCAATAAAAGATGAAGCTGATTTAAAAAATCGGTAGAGTTCAAGGACTGCGTATCAAAATGTCTGGGACAACAAAATGATCGCCTTCAAATGAGCAATGACGCTCGTCTAATCGCTCACACACGCACGTGCGGGCACGCAGTAGGAGTCACGACCTGTCACGTGTTCAAACGAATCCTTTTTCTGATTTATTTCTTTTATGCCCACAATCGCTGGAAGTTTTGCGTTCGAAAAATCTGTCAGCGCAAAGCGCCACTGTGTCTGGTCGGAACCCTCCTGGGAAAACTAAAATAAAGAAAAAAAAGGTTTCGTTTTTAAATCTTTTAAAGCTTGTCCAGCAATTCCATTGCATGCGGTATTTTTACAGCTCCGGAGACACGTCTCAGTAAAAAAACAAAATACCCGCCGAGAATTCAGCACGCGCTTCACACCCTGGGCGGAGCGAGGTGCGATTATGGCTGCGGTAGGCAGGCCTCTGTTTCACAACAAATCAGGTTTCTCATCCACGCTTCACTGAGTTCCTGTGATTACATTTGTTATCTTTGCTGCAGCAACTGATTCAAAAAGCCTGTGTGCGTGTGCGCGCGCGCGCGCGTGTGTGTGTTTTTAGGTGTTCGTGTAGTCATAATATTAGTAGCTAAACGTGCGTGTGTCTTTAAACGTCTGCATGCTTTTATCCTCCCGTGCGTGTAATTCCACGTGAGCTTCGTGAACTTGCGTGCGTGCGTGAACCGACTCTGCTGTTATATTGACTCAAGTCTTGGAGTTGCTATTGCTTCTTGTCTGTACAGTCAAGCGTGCTTCGAATATTTTCTTTTTTTAGTTACGTTCCATTAAAAATGTCACAGAGAAAAGTCGAAATGCCAGCCTTATAAAAACTAACATCAGGACTGGGAGATTATTTCTTCCTTTACGCGAAAAGAACTCTCTTCTCTGTCAAAAAATCCACACAGTGGTAGTCAGGGACGCCCTGACTTGTCTTTGACAAGTACATCACTGCTTAGATAAAGGAGGAAAATGCTCTTTTAAATAAATTTCCTGCTTTAAATGAGAGGCAAGGAAAGGAAATAAACCCAGAGAGGACGTCACACAGTTTTCACTAGCCATCGTTATTTACTATTAATTTAAATTTTGAGAAGCCCAAGACAACCTTATGAAAGGTTGTGTGAAAACTTATAGCCTATGCCTGACGTAAAGGGGAAAATTTTTAATAGAAATTTTTTACAACACCCTCATCTGATTTCTAATCACACCCCAGCAATATTTTAGGAATATTAAAGGAATTTTTCATTTGTCATTAATGTTTTATAAGGATTTGATTAAGTTGTTTTTCCAGCAATAGGGGTTAAATGGGATGAGTTCCCTGTTTTGCACCCATTTGTGGGTATGTGGGAAAAATTACCACCTGCTACCCAATGGTTTTGCTTCTTCAGCCGACCGCATCTTCTCTGGGCAATGTTCATGCACCTGATTTTATAACCCATTGCTGTTCCACATTACGAGCCTTCATCTTTCTTTCACCCCGTGAGCGGATAAGTTCGTTTTGCCAGACTAAATCAAAATAATTAGAAAACTGACGCGAAGGTTGCGTTTATAATGTGAATCGATGCAGAATGTTTACCTCCACAATTTGTGATGCATTTTATTTTGTTCACACATAAGTATCGCCTATCAAGAGAGAGAGAGAGAGTGAAAGATTCCGTTAGAAATATTTGCGACAAAAGATATGGCTAAAAGGTGCAACAGCAGGGGAGAGAGGAAGGTCCTGCATTAAAATACAAGCAACAAATACATCTACATTAATTGCAGAAGTGGCTTGTGCCCATGAAACACAGGGAAACGATAAACTGGTAATGCACGTGCAAACATGTTCGCCCATCCGTCCATCCCGAGCAGATATTAATACAATGATTTGAAACGTGTGCATGTCACGCGCTTAAGCCGTAGAAAACATACTAAATAAGATACAGATGAAATACTAGAGGGCACAGATGTTGGTGGGCAATTAAAGTTTCTGTTGGATGTAGATTTCAAGACTCAACGTCGGGTTAATGAAATGATGTTTGGTAACAAGAAAATAAAAACAAACCAAAAATGAGAGAAAAGGAGCGAGAGAAGGAGAGAGCGAGAGAACATCTGGCTAAGATAGGAGTGAAGAATACGAATTGATAAAGCAACAAAGACAACAAACAACGCTAACTAAAACCAAAAATATTTGGGAACCACCAGAGGCATCGTTGCTGCAACCAAAGTCCTTTTGCATAATTGCAAAAGCCGTAGAAATTCAGCTACACTGTTTTAATGGGCATCTTCGTTCTCTTCCAAATTGGGATTTCCTCCCTTTGGCAGATATCCAAGAGATAAAACCAAAGTCTGAACCTATTACAATTATTTGTTGAACAGAAATGTCAGCAAAAAAGCTGAAGTGTTGATGGGACGTGCTTTAAATAGGGTCCCTAATTCGACATCAAGTTTAATTTTGAAAGGGACAATAAGAGTCTTATCTCTTTTAATTCCAACTTTAAAATGATATCCAATTACACCTATTCAATGTCTCTGTTAAAATAATTTCACAAGAATTGTAAAAATGGAAGCATCATCTGCTCATGATTAGATTGAATTTTATTTTTCAAACAGTTATTACTCAAATGACCTTTCTGTCCTTTATCTGTTTTTTATTTTTGTCTTTATCTTGTTTCTTTCTGTTTATTCTTGGTTCGTAACAGCAAGTAAGACATTCACGGATTACGAGTTACGAAATAAATTCTGGGGATAAGAAGACACCTAAAAAAGAGTTTTAAAAAACTATAGGAAGAATGTAACACAAAAATTACATTCATTGACCATTTTATTGAATTACCAAACTGGAGAATGACAAATAATTGCTGAACTTTAAAAAGGCAGATGTAAGAACCAATTATGAGATGGACACACTTACGTACTTAAATGTCTCAGGTAAAAAATACGATTAGTTTATGCCAAACAGATCATTTAGAGCCAGTGAATACAATTAATGGAGAGTCATCAATCTTTACGCCTGAGAAAATAAAGTGGCGGACATGGTAGACGCAGCAGGCACAGGGGATGAATGATGGCCTCGTCTGTAAAGCACGATTAGAGTCTTGTATGTAAGGGATGAATAACTGCTCAGGTAACTTCAATGGGTTAAAACGTTCCTGCGTATTTTAAAAAAAACATAATAGTGTGCCTGTGTGTGTGTGGGGGGGAATGTAGGGGGGTTGTTTGAGTCTTAGTACCATGTTCGATCGTGGATGACTGAAATGAAGAATTGGTTATTGTTTGTAATAAGGTGATGAAGTTCATTATGTGAGGGTCAGTTGTGTGTCATGTTGGTCATACATAAGCTGTACACAATGTTTATGACTGTATTTTGTCTGTGTTCAAGCGTGCGTGCGTGTGTATGCGTGTCTTTTTGTGTCTGTGCCTCAGTGAATATATATATATATATTATATGTGTGTGCGCTTGCTTGCTTTGTGTCTGTGCCTCAGTGAATATATATATATATATATATTTTATATGTGTGTGCGCTTGCTTGCTTACGTTTCTTGTTATTTGCTAATAGTTGTCCTATCGTCAATTGATAAATTAACTTTTGCGCTTTAAATAGTTATAATTAAAGCTTTATTCCTGCCTGACTGACATTATCAGACATCGTTCATATTGCAAAATTCACAGACACGGTTTGTGTGAAAGAGATATACAAACCCACACTCAACACACGCAAGTATTTTGAAATTCCTCCCAAGGTGGCGTGGGCTTTAGACCTGGTGATATGAATATTTATTATATCATCGCAGGACAATAAACTAAGACAGCAAATAGACCAGCAACATACTGCCTTGTCTGCAGCCATTACCCAGAGAGTCTCTGCACCTTATCACTGCAGGAAGCCAGCAGCGGGAGGAGTTTGTAACAGCAGGTTCATTCCGGTAGCTAATCATACCTTGCGGCACCGCTGGCGACACTTTCAGAATTACCCATAATTCAAAAGTCGGCATTGCAATGTCCAAGAACCCGTCCAAAGTTCCGATTATACATCTTAAAAGAGAGCAGAAATGACAAAAGAAGAGAGAGCGAGAGAGAAAGAAGACTGAGTGACTAGTCTTAAAGAACTTACTCGAGCATTAAGTCCCGCCTAACTAGCAGCACCAGAAACTTTCTTTTCACTTTAATATTTTGCTTTTTTGACAACTCAAGTGCATCCAAGTCACGCCATCTGGTTCAAGATTGTCATTTAAAAATAGTTAAAAATCTTGAAACCCATTTATTGATTGATTGGCTTATTTATTTAAGGCAGCATTTTCAAGTTTTCATATGAAACAAAATGAAGGGCTTTTATATTTCTCGACAGCCCATATGTCACACGCCGGTAATTTAAACTATCTATAGGATGTCTTCCTCCCCAAATGAAGAGACGTGAGCTGCACTTCCGTAGAATGTCTTGCCTTCACAGCACATAAAAAACTTTTCAATAAAAAGAGACTTTTTTACAGAATCACTTTTCGCGTAAAATTATTGATATGTGTCACATGACTAGCGGTAAAACAACATTTTCCAGTTAAAAGGCAAAATCAAGAAAAACGATGCGAAGACCAACAAGGAGAAGGACTCAAGATAAAAATGGAAGAACAAAAAGAAGGCATACGTTTATAAGCAAGTCTTGTATAAAACAAATCCACAGCCCAACCTGCACGTGCAAACTGAAAGGCAGAGCGAGCGAGTGAGACTGATGCGTAGAGTAGAAGACATGTCAAGATGACAAGATGGAGAACCGGACTATTTTTTCGCGCACTCGGCGGCTGAACATGCGAAGGCAGCTTAGACAAGGCAGGGGAAGAGAATCGAAAATGTCTGTGCACAGCGGGTGTGGCAAATGTATGGAGAAATGTGAGGCAAAAAAAAAAAAATAGTAATAAGAGAGAAAGAAGGAGAAGAAATGAGAGAGAGATCATGAAGGCAGGTCTTTGCTTTTTGCACCGCACTGAACTCTTCTTCATGCACTGCAGCAGCGTGAGTTATCCATGGTCGGATCAGAATAAAGGATCGTCTGTAGCATTTCTTCCTTCTGCTACTTGTAATTACTTCTTACTTCTGTTTTCCCTTCCTACGAATGCTACACACTACTGCTACCAAGTACCCCCACTGTTATATCCACTACCACTAGTCAAAGAAAGACAGACAGGAACAAACCTGGCTACATCTCCTACTTTCTTTTTCTCAAGGCTCCTGGCAGATTGTCTCGGGATTGTTTCTTGACAAACTGAGACTGAATGTTAGGTCAGTAGTTCCAGGGAACAGATGACGAGTAAAGAGGATGGAACAGCGTACAGTTATTCAGGAGCTTTGAAGATAATGAACTTTATAAAATTATCTTCTTCATTTTACTGTTCGTCAGTTTGTGTGTGTGTGGACGGGTGAGTGAGAGAGGCAAAGAGCGAGAGAAAGAGACGAACTGGAAGATTGACGGAGTAACAAGCACAGAGTACAAAGAGACGAGCGCATATACATCAACAAAGGCAGATTGTACAAGAGAAAGCCCGTAAAGAGGTAACCGAGCAACAGAATTAATCACTTTTTTCTATACAAGCAGCCAGGCAAGAGCTTGCCTGACGTTTCCGTCCTTGTTTGACCAGTAACACGGTGTTACACGTGCCGACACACTCCCTTGATGGGGACAGATAATCTGCGAACAAAGAATCACCAATTCAAACGACGTACTTCGACCTAGCTCTGATTCAATTTCCCGGCATACGAACCCGTATAAGCACGTGGTTTGGACCAAAGCTCGCGTGGGATAACGAGATTTTCCCTTTAAGTGAAGATGGCGGCCCGATCCGGCACAAGGACTACAAACATGATCTCGTCGGGTCTCAAAGGGAAGTCACTCTGGAAGATTGCGGAAGGGAAGCCAGGGCAGGGGTTTGGGGGTGGTTGGCGGTAATTGTAAAGCCGACGCAGGCAGCAAGTCTCGGACGCCGCCAGTGTTTGCCGAGTTCTTGTGGGCGAAAACGTTTGGACAGCAGCACCTTTGTGCCAGGACTGGCCGAGTGTGTGCGGAACATCAAGAACTGTAGGCCGTGTTGTCTGGTCCCATAATGTCCTGGACGTGGTTGTCCGTCATCCGAGAACAAGTGATTTATGATAATTCACTCTTCCTCGATAAGGCTCCGCTCTGCGTCAAACCAAAGGATGGCGAGGGTGCTGGGGGCCATGTGGTGAGATCCGCCATACTAATACAGGGGAGAGAATAAAAGGTTGGAGAACAAGGAATTGAAGGGGAGAAAGCATTAAAGGAGGCCAGAAGCTGAGACGAAATAAACATGTAAATGAGAGGTAATAGGGCGAGAAGTGAGAAAACGGAGTGCGAGAGAAAAAACATAAATAACGAGAGAGAAGAGAAGAAAAGAGACAGAGAGGTACAAAGGGATTAGAAGACAATCCATGTGACGGTATATAGACAGGCAAAGCAGCAACTCCGAAGGATACAGAAACACGTACAAACGTGCTGTCACACGTGCACGTTTACATATGGAGACAGACAGACAGACAGACAGACAGACAGACAGACAGACAGACAGACAGACAGACAGACAGACAGACAGAAACAAAGTTAACAAAGAAGACTTTGTGAGTCTCCAGTCCCAGCAGTAGGACGAATGGTTGAGAGTGGCCCTACTAGTGGTCCTCGAGAAGACAATAGCGGAGTTATGTTGTCTGCAATGTCTGTGACATTTCCTGACATCTGGAAATTCCATTTCCGCATCTTCAGTCGCAGAACTTTCTACTGACAGGAAAGAATTTCTAGCCTGGAGTTTAAAGTTGCTATCAGAAATCACGTGACTCGAGCTGGAGACTTTGGAAGGGAGGGAGGGAGGTACAAAAGAAGGAAGAGAATAAGAGAAAGGCGGAGGAGAGAAATAAAAGGAAGACAGACGAATAATATGGGGAAAAGAATTGAAGGAGGACTCAGAGGGGAAATCAGCACACAGTATCAGGGATGTGAGCTGGAGGACCAAGGAAGAAGTGGAAAAGAGAAACGAGTTAAAAGTCATCGTTATTACGTCCATGACTTACTACACTTAGAGTTATTAGATTATAACAAACAACAAATGAAATAAACGATACGAAAAATGAAGCAAGCACAAACAAGCGAGCGAGAACACACACACACACACACACACACACACACACACACACACACACACGCAAGCAGAAAATAGAGAATAAAAGAAAGTCGTCCATTAAAAGCAGCATCTCGATTTTGCGCTCTGAAAAGCATGATTCTAGGACCCAGCAGAGTTTGAATAATCTCTGATATTACTGAGCATTAAGTGTACATCAAGGTTTTATTTCCTGTCCGGTACATTATCAGCTTGTGAAAGCTGTTCCTTAATGTCTGAAAGTCTTTACAGAACGTTAAAATGTCGGAGTTTTCTCTGTATGTGCTTTGAAAAAATGGGGAAAACATTATCTAGGGTCTAGGCTGCCATGTCTTCTTTATGACATAGCACGAATGAAATATGCCACACAAAATCTGATTAGACAAAATGTATCTAAGATGGTTATGCGTTTATTATTCAGTTGCGATAGAATAGTGAAGAGAGGGTAGTGAAAAGAGAAAACGAAGCACAGAGAGAGTCTTTGAGAAGTAGGTAGAGGATGTAGACACTATGACAAACGACACGCAGGCAAAGGGACAAACAGTCTGCAGAATTCGATGTCGGGGAGGAAATCATTAAGTGACCCAAGTACTCGCGGCAGTTGTGGGTAGGAATGGTCGTTATTAGCCAGTGGAACTTCTTAGGGGCGTTATCGTCTTCCAGAACCCTATGGTCTCCTTCCGCAGGTGTTAACATTCATAGTCATGTCTCCCTTTTCTAGCACATTCCACCCCCGTTCACTGATTCGCGGCCAAAAGTCTCTGGCCACACCTAGTAATCTTGTACAAGTCATTTCTGTGGCTGCTGTTACCCAGGTTTTGTGATCTCTCGCTTTCTCCACCCCCTCCAACTCTCCTACCCCTCCCCACAAACCATATCGCCTGTTCATTCATTCATTCGCATGTGCACTGTGCAGGCTCTCAACATCATTTTTGGGGGCGATGCCTGAGACAAAGCAGGTGAACCTGTTCGCTGTCAGTCAAGGTTCAAACAACAAAAAAAAACAAACAAACAAACAGAACCGCTTCCTCGATCTTTTTAAAGTGACCTTAATTATTTACTTTGCGGAGGTTTTAATTCTAGTTGCTACAAGCGCTTCTACAAACTGTTCATTCATAAAACTGGCAATAAATTTCAGAAGGCATGGGAATATAGAGGCCCCTGCAATCCGTTTGCACAAGGAGAAAGAGATAAACCTTAATCTAGACATTATTTCAAACTGTCGCTATGTGTACTCTTTCTCCCGTCCATTAGTCAGCCTGTCTGTGGATTTGTTTGTCTTTCTCAATGCGTGTGCATTTATCAGGGCTGTTGGCTTCACTGCTTTAGCTGTCACCTGTACTTCACAAAAGAAGATAACATATGTTGCGTAAAAGATATCTCAGGTGACATGAAGCTGTTGAAGCTGTACATCCGGGGCAGAAACAAAGAGGCTCTCGCAGAGCGACAAAGATGGCGCCCGGATCCATTTGACTGGAATAACCCCCCGCAAGTTGCTACAGGGGAACCAGCTGCGTCGATCGATAGGGAGGATTGTGCGACTGTTGCCTTGACATGTTTTTGGTCTCTTTCCTTCATCCCTCGCACTGTACCCGTATGAAGATGTTTCCTGTCTTTCGCCCCCCCCCCCCGCACAGTACACCATCCTTTGACTTGTGTTTGGACCTTCTTGCTTGTTTTCATTCTTTTGTTTTGAAGTCTTGGGCTCAAGTCTGAAATCTCGCCTCCAGCTGTATAATTTCTCGGGAAATAACATCTTGGGATGTCGCAGCTGTTTCCAGAGCTGCGATTGCTCGTCAGTACCAAAACTGGTTGAGTTTGTCTTGTTTGTCTGTCTGTGTGTGTGTGTGTGTGTGTATGCTTAAGTATGCGCACGAAAGTGTGTATGTCAGAGGAGACAGTCTCGCCTGCGTATTTAAAAATCTGTTTAAGGGCTAGCACACATCCAACCAATCGGCACGGAGGATAGAGGTGTTTAAATAAGTGTTGCACATGGCAATAATTTCCAAAAACTGAGGCCGCTGGAATAAAACTGAACACTACAAAGAGACCTCGCATTTAGTTAAGTGGCCATGAATAAATAAAAATGAGTTAATTTCTGGTTTACTTGTGTCGTGTCTTGAGGGCGAAAAACCTAGCAGATCCTTTTCGAAACTTTTCCCGGAAGACTTGGAAATCCTTTCGCCGAGTGCCGGCACTGAAATAATCGAATTGGTCCGCGGCGTCTACAGAAATGAGTGAAGGGTTTTGCCCGGTGGCCATTCCCCCCCCCCCCGCAATTAAAATCTGCCATGCGCAGAAAGTCTGTGACGAATCCCCTTCATAACGACGACGCGAGAATTTTGAATCTGTTGGCTCAAGCTACGCATGCGCAGAAACATGCGCAGACTTTAATCCTTTGTAGAGTCGCACCTGCACGATTGTAAGATATTTAGTTTCGGCATTGACGCCTTGTCCTTCTTACAGGGCACAGCCCTCATCTACAGAGGAAAACGTATAGTTTACAGTAAATCGAAAATCCTTCCAGTCCGGTCATTAACGGCAAATTCAAACCGAACTTGAAATTCAGCTAAAAATTGTATTCAGCTTAATATAACATAATGTTCTCATTAATTATAAAAAATGTGTAGTGCATATTTAAATTTCTTGTTTAAGTGTTGTTCTTTTGTTTTCAAAAGCTTAAGTTGGTCGAAATTTCAATTTCTGACTTTGCTGAGGGTCAAAGTTCGAGCTTATGCTAGAGTAGTGGTGACTAATCAGTCAACCTAAATGTGTGACATCAAGGAGAATGGAATGGTGTCTTGACCTCTTTACTAAGACTAAATGAAACTCGATAGTTAGACATTAGTCTTTGTCCGACAGACTCACTACTGTCTTAAGCAGACGATGCGTAGAACTATGTCTATACACATAGCCGTATAACTATGTCTACACACATAACTAGAATAAGTATCGCCGGAGACAAGAAATCGCAAGTGGTGAGTTCCAAATGGCCAATAGCCGTGCTAAAATGTCATCTCCAAAGTGAGGCTTGGACGAACCTGCCAACTGGTCTATTGAGCTGTCAGTGCAATGTTCACTCATGCTCGCACGTGCCTCGTCTCTTTTAATGAATCATTGGTGTGATTTCGTGCAAGTCAATATTTGACGATGCAGCTTAATCGACATGCCGGCGCAAATGATGTAATCTACTGAGTAATCATCTCCATACATAAGACATCTAATTAAAGCATTGTCAGACGATTAAAGAGATCAGGAGACCGCTTGACGGCGCTGATGGTGATGGTGATGGTGATGGTGATGCAAGTCAGGCCTCAAACAAGTAAAGTTTCACACAGGCAGTCACTGCCTTCACCCAGCAGCAAAACCTGGGTCGACCTTTTAACACAATTAAGATAAATATTCACGGAGCGCCGCTGACACGAATGTAGCAGCTACGGTGACATATCCATCAGCTCAGTTTTTGTCCATGTAATTATAAGAAAGGGGCCGGTCGATTCGACTTTTTGGCAAATCGACCATCAGTCGATTCGACCACCACACGAACCGATTCGACTACAGCCCAAAGCCGATTCGATCACGACCACAGCACTTAGCCACTTTGATCACAACCCTAAGTCGATTTGATCACTGACAATAGACGATTTGATCACTGACAATAGACGATTTGATCACTGACAATAGACGATTCGACCAAATCATCATCTATGCAATAACTCGTCCGCCAAATAAGTGAAGTTTTATGTACTCTACTTTCTTGTCTTTGGTTGACGCATGTAAGTCTTGCATTGTGTGTGTGTGTGTGTGTGTGTGTGTGTGTGTGTGTGTGTGTGTGTGTGTGTGTGTGTGTGTGTGTGTGTGTGTGTGTGTGTGTGTGATTGAGAGAGAGAGAATCCAAGTAAATAGTAATCAGATTTTTCTACATATTCTACATTTAATTTTTATCGCTTTTCTTTTAAAAAAGCATGGCCATAAGCCACACAGCTGTGCCCTGGTGACTGCACTGCTATTACGGAATGAAACTAAAGAACTTTTTTTTTCTCGTTCATGCATAGCTATCCATGCGCCGCATCAAACAGCGACTACTTTTTATTTGATAACAATGGCGGTTGACCTACGTATATCGCATGACTAGTTTGTATAGAAAAAAATATCATTTCCTTTTGTATTCATACAACCAGCAGTGAATGTGTCATCACACTGGATAGTAATTTGCCTACTCGGTGGTCGAATCAAGTGAGGGCTGTGGTCGAATCGGTAAACGGTCGGATCGACGAGTCGCCCTATGAGCAGACAACATTTAACTTTCATGAAACTAGAATAAATAACTACTGTGATGTTAAGAGGCGGTCTTGTAACATGTTTACACGTGTAGGCTACCAAGACTTTTTTCTTCTTTAATGCAAAATCAACGGGGAAAAGTTATTCACAGTTGTAGCTAGAGCGCTGAGATTTATTTATGGAGTGGGTGGTACTTATTTCAATGGTGACAGAGTGAAATTTATAAAGAGAACTTCAAAACATTCAGCCATCATCCTTCTGGATGTTTCCTTTTCTTGAAGAGAAGAAATGTTTAGCAAGACAGTAGTGTAAAACGAGCAGAGTGAAGAAGCAAAAGAATGTTGCCGCTAAACAGATATGGGAAAGGTTGATGTGAAAAGAAAAACATCGTTGGGAATTTAGAGTTCCACAACAAAATAGATCCTAGCTACATGTGGGCAGTGGCTTAAAAAAGCTTACTCGCCAAACTCTTTTTTAAGAGAAGTGTGACATTTGGTTCGGTGTAAATTAGTTTGACCTTTGTTGCACTCTTACCAGCTGCACTTTTCCTCTAATTGCCGCAAGCGTTTCTGAAAAACTGCAAAAGATGATGGAATCGGGGTTATGATGACAGTGATAAACAGGACAGAGGAGAAAAATACAAATAAAAAGTCAACCCAGAAAACGAGACTGATAGAAAACGTGATAGAAAACAAATCTATAAAAAAAACTGAACCAAATGCCACGGGAACTAAAAGTCAGAAAGATGAAGAAAAAAGGTTCTAATGAGTTTTGAAGTAGTAATATGTCAATGGCTATCATCGTTTTCATTGACTAACTCGCACGCCGGTCTACACACACACACACACACACACACACACACACACACACACACACACACACACACACACACATAATATACATCGAGAAATTCAAGGAAGTCAACCAAAGAAGAGGACAGAAAGTCGGGTACCCGACTTTCTGTCCTCTTCTTTGGTTGACTTCCTTGGATTTCTCGAAGTATGTTTTGTTTGTGTTGCAAGTTTTCCCCCTCGACTTAGCTGACTGAGAGAGCGCCTAATTACAAGTGAAAAACAAAAAGCTCTTGGCCAGCGGTTTTTACAAGGTCTGGTGGCTGGCTGCAACATGTCATAAGACCGCACGCGATCGATAGCACGCGCCTCTTGGGGAATAATGTTGTCAAGCATCGTCAGCATCACCAACCATCCGTCTCAGCAACTCTAAGGAATTCGGTGGCATTTTTTTGGAAGTATGTCTTTAGCGAGTAACCTGGCAGCTTTGTCTCTCTCTCTATTTCTATCTCCATGCATAATCAACACAAAAAAAGAGAAAGGGTTCCACTCACTCCTTAATTCTTTATCCAAGCACTTTGCTCCTGGTGTTATCTGTCGGCTGACGCTTATGTTCATTGTTAGGTTGACTGTCGGTTCGTTTCTAGTCGTTCGTGTACAGCGCATTGAGGTTGATCCACATGGGGAAGCGTGATACATCATCATCATCATCATCATCATCATCATCATCATCATCATCATCATCATCATCATCATCATCATCATCATCATCATCATCTTTGGGTCTTTAGGTTGTGCTCTAATTCTTGCAAAAACTGTGTGTGTGTGTGTGTGTGTGTGTGTGTGTGTGTGTGTGTGTGTGTGTGTGTGTGTGTGTGTGTGTGTGTGTGTGTGAAGGGGGTGGGTCCTAGAACACTTGAGTCGTCATGCAAGTGTGTGTAAATATCTACACAGAACACGCCCTGGGATTCTTACCATCCCATGTTCGACTCTCGTGTTAGGGCTAATGTTTATCCTTCTGTCTGCTCAAAACGGTGCTGTCACTGGTGTTCTCCATGAACTCCTATCCTCCACTCTTTTCATCTCTTCTCCGTCATTCCTTTGTGAGAAATTACTGCTAGGTGCAATCAGTCTTGTTAAAATGACCAGCCAACCAGGTAGCACTTTAGAGGTGAGAAGGTCGCAAGAAGAAAGGTTTTATATAATTTGTATAAATATAAATCATATGACAGATTTATTTTCCTACCTATGGTAACATGACGAACTACAAACATTCGTTTCTGTATGTTCACCACTACAACCTCAACGCCAAAGAGATTTGCTTACAAGCACACCATCTGACCTAAAATGTATGAACATCTGAACAATAATTAAAGTCGATTGTTCGGTATATCGTATTGAACAGGACCGGAAAGACAGCATGCGTTTACACGAGGCAAAAATAAGTAACTTATATGCTTTATTGTTTATACTTGAGGGGTGAATTGTTCCGTTTGTTTTGTTTCTATTTTTAGATATCTTTATACACGTGAGTATATATATATATATAGACGTAGGGAGGTGGTTATCTAAGAAATCTGAGAACCGGCTTGGTAGCTCGGTTGAATGCACACAAAATGGCCGGATACCTGTATGATGCATATTTTTTTTTATCCTGGGCTGATTCAGCTGTTGTGTGAATAACTGCCTCTGAAAGGATTGCGGAGGGAAAAGCTTGTGGGAGAAAAAGGTTGCCGGATAGATGGAAAGAAATCTGGCCACAAGACAAGTGAGTTCTGGAACATCAAACTTTATTTGTCAGATTGAGACTTTACTTGTGATGTGTTGTACATTTGTCAAACTGAGACTTTATTAGTGATGTACATTTGTCAAATTGAAATCTAAGTTGTGATTTGTCAAATTGAAATTTAGGTTGTGTTGTACATTTTGTCAAAATGAGGCTTTACTTGTGATTTGTTGTACATTTGTCAAATTGAGATTTAAGTTGTGATGTGTTGCACATTGGTCAACTTTATACGTGTCACCATGAGATTTTTTAATGAAATGTCTTACTTTAGTCAAATTATGACCTTTATATCATGGGTTGTCTGCACTAGCTTTCGATACAAGAGAAAAGATCATCACTTAGTAAAAAATTATTATGTAATGTGTTCGGCTCTGAGCACTTTAGTTTGCCAAACGCACCCACCATAACGAAGAAATTATTTTTGACCATTTGAGAACAAGACTTTGTTGAACATGTCAAAGCATTTTTTCCTTTTTATCGTTTCCTTTATTCAAAAAGGTTTTACTCTAATCGGGGAAAGTAAGAGTTCTCTCTTTTTTACTTATTTATTTATTTGTTAAAGACTTTCGGTGTTTAGAGGTAGCATGAAATTCGACCGTGTAATTTAAAAAGAGATTTATATGAAAAGCTTTCTAAATGTTTACGCAATAATCCTCTACATGTTCATTTTTCTTTCTCCTCCATCCTCCTCTCATCTTCAATGTCTTCTTGGTTTCACCAATATTATTGCCCTGGTTAGCAGATGATTTCTATTCCTGATTGGCAGATGATTTCTTTCTTTTCAGGATATTTTTCTAGACCCTACAATGTCAGCTGGTGCCTGGAATTAACAGACAAAAGCTAAAAAGAATTCCCATTTCCTGGATCTCGCAAATTGAGTTAGAGAATATGACTATTCAGTCTGCAAAGATAGAGGCAGGGATAAAGGAAGCGAGGTGGGTGTAGGTGGGGTGGGGTGGGAGGGGGAGCAAGTCGATAAATCGATGAGCCCTTATTTCTCAACTGCAGAGATTTTGACACAGTCGTTGTCATTTTGAAAACCGGCAATTGCCAAGAAAAACTACCACAATTATTCATGGATTGCAGGGATACGAGGAGTGTGTGAATAGGACGCATCCAGACAGCTCGAGAAACTCATCTGACCTTGCATCTCAGCCAATCAAATGCAGGCTGCGCCATTTTCCTGATAGGGATGACTGGGTCTCACACACACGCACATACATACACGCACAACAAAGAGAGATTGATGGTTATACACACAGAGAAAGAAAAATAAAGCACACATGCATAAAGACAGCAAACCAGTTGCCAACCACAAAGCCAACCGGCCATGTAGACAATCAGTCATCCCGCCAACAGGTGGAGCCCTGATAACTATACGCCTGCAGGGTAAAGAAAAGGGTTTTTACTCTTTTCAAGCCAAGCAGAAATCCTAATTTCGCACCAACTTCTTGCTCCGAAACAAGTTACCCCTCATCTGGAAGAACCCTAACTTTGTGTCACCTGTCTCATTTGCAGCAATCACCTTTGATCTGGAATGTTGCTAACCCTTGTGCAGTTCGCGAACGCTTTCCATACCCGCCCCGTTCCCCCGGCTAGTCCTTGGGATAGCGGACTGGTCGCCAGCAGCCCCAAGACTATTCTTTCCATTGGCCTGATGCTAATTCATGCCAGTTGAAAACTATCCATCCCTGCCCATTGGGACCTTTGACATTTTGGAAACCGTATCGCGGGCTAGTATCCTGCCTCCCATTCTGGGAGTTGAGACAGGAGAAGCAGAAGAGCAAGTAGTTATTTTCTCTTTATCTATCTCCACAACTGCACGGTTTCTAACCTCATCTCATTGCTTTTTATCATGCCAGCAACTCATTTTTGTTTCAAAAATAATCGTTCGCATTTTTCTTGCGCATGCTTGTCCCGGTAGAATTCGTAGATTAAGTTTCGTGCATTCGCGTTGAAAAAAGCCGGAAGATGGTGAGACTGCTTCTAGTTGTAGAGTTTATTCCAGTGCTGGGCTGGCAGCCTCACACAGCCTGCACGACAGGACTCTGATGTTCTTCCTGTTTGCCTCCAGCCTGCCTGCTCACCTCCTTCACACTATTTCCCCCCCCCCCCGTTCATGGTTGAGTGGTACTGTCCTCACCTATCAAACAGGAGACGGTGCTTGGCACAACAGCCACGGCCTTCATTCTGTCGATTTCTAGCAACAAAGATGCCCTAAGCTCCGAAAATAATTAAATATTCGTTTCTGGGTTAACGATTCTGACTCACTGTTAAAAATAAGCTCTCTTCAGTGGTCAGCTCCAGAAGGAGATTGTTGGTCGGTCAGCTTTATCCTCTACTGAACTAGGAATATTCTTCGTTGGCATGAAAGCAATTTTACAACTGACAGAGACCCGGATAGTTTCACCTTCAAATGTAATTTAACTGTAATCCTGCACGGTGTTGCAGATGTAATTTCCGTTTCTATTTGTTGTGTTTCTTTTTTTTAAGTTCTATCCTGCTGTTTCGTGTTAGTCTGTTTTTCCATCGAAAAATAACGTGAGGCTGGCATGACACTACCTCGTTGTCGATACCTGTCTCTTGGTCTCCATTGCTATTTGTTGCTAATGCTGTTTGTCAGTTCCTCTCTGATGCTGTTTGTCTGTTGCTGTTTCTTTTGAGATTCGTTTATTGGTCTCGCCATTTCCAATCTGTTGCTGAATTTTTATTGGATAAGATTTTTGTCTGAAGCTATCTGTTGCTCTGTACCTTTATCTGTGGTCATCGGCGTGGTCTGCCATCTTTGATAGATAGCTGCTACTTTTTGCTATGTTGACTGTTGCTGTTTCTTATATATAACCTGCAGGCATGTGTAAGTGTGACAGGCTGGGCATTAAGCTCTATCAAAATACATTGCTTAGGCAGCGTGCATTACAGTTACAGATCCTTCTTAGGGGGGAAGTCGGGGTCAGATTAGAAGTTTTAATTATTTAGAACATGTAAACAAGCTGCTTCACAAAAATTTTAACTTTATTTCAACAATAAACAAAAGAGAACAAAGCAAAAATGCCAAGGGAAACAGGTAATGTCAAAAGTCATATCTCGTGGAATGATGTTTGTCACGGAAGTACACGAAAGCTTGAAATACAGCCACTCTGTATCTTAGAATATTTGAATATTCTTTATAATAAAAATTGTCTTTGATAATTGACATAATCTCTATTTTCATATATAATTTGATATAATCTTCATGTTTGAGATAATACCAATATCATCGTAACAATCATGTACCTTGATACCTCACATCCAAATGTTTTTGTTTGCTAATATTTCATTCACAATTTTGAAATATTTCTTCTAATTTTCGTGTTCGTTTACTGTACGATCCCTTACATTATTTTTTTTACACTCAATATTCATGTTCTTACGTTCAGCTGACTACATTCCCACGTACAAGGACACAAGGATACAACAAAGCTAAAGAGTCCATTTTACTAGCTTTTTCTCAATCCCTTTCAAACTGATGCTATACCTTAGTCCAATGCACACCAGCCGTCTGGCGAGGTCGCAGTGTTCGCTCTGTTCTTCCAATAATCACGTCGGACACTCGACATAATCCGGGCCTTGTTTTAACAGGGTGTCCCAAGTCGGCGGGGGGCGAAATGAACATCACCTCGGGAGGGCAGAGAAAAATAGATCACTAGTTTCTCTCATCTACCCCTCCCCACCCACGCCCCTACCGCCTACACTTCCCGGCCTACTTCTACTGTCGCAAACATTTAGAGAGAACTTTAGCCAGCGCTCGTAATCGTAAGCGTATTCGTATCTGCTGTTGCACGCGGCTCCGAATGTCGGTCACTGGGTCACGAACTCCAGACACACTGGCCCATCTTTCTGAGAGAATTAGCCGAGCGAAATAACGCCTTTAAGACGAATAATTTCTACATATCTCGCGACACCTTTAGTATCATAGACGCATGCATGTAGCTGGTCTTGGATATTCGTTGTAAAATATTGTGATGAATTTTTGAACCGTTACATTTAGTATACAACACAGCAAACCCTGGCGTTCTCCTGGCTGAATACCCGTCTATCTGGTTATTGTTCTAGCAGGTATACTATCTTCGGATGCTTATTAAAGTTCTCTGGTTCAATTCATAATGTATAGATTCTGCTGGAGTTTGAAAATGGGCGAGGAAGTCCACCTGGTCCGTTCATCAGTTAAGCAGACGCTTGGAGTAGCCACTACCCGGAAGAAAGACGCATGGCTTGTTGATGATGATGATGATGATGATGATGATGATGATGATGATGATGATGATGATGATGATGATGATGATGATGATGATGATGATGATGATGATGATGATGATGATGATGATGAACGACTTAGCGGCGACTGGGCTAACATCGTCATCAGCATCAAAGTAGTTGTTTGGTGCATTCTTAGCCACGACAGAGTAACAGAGACGCCATCTTGTCAACCCTGATTAAAAGGCGGATCCCGCAGAGGTTAATGAAAATGACTAGCCATTAAGATGGCAGAAGTATGTTCACTTGATGAAAGCTTCTGTGATGGTGTAGTGGCGTTCTTTGTAATTCCAGGAAAACATTAAATCGCGGCGAAAGGCTGAAAAGTGGAGATTGCCAAAGCAGGTATACTATGCCAGGGAAGTAGTAGGTGGGGAAAAGAGGGTTAAGGAGGTAGAGGCAGAGAGAAAAATATAGAGGGAGAAGACCAGCGGGTAAGAAAGGTGGAGTTACGGGAAGCTAGCAGCGGATAAAAAAGGCAGTATGGGTGAAGGAACAGAGAAAATTTGATCTGACAAACGTCTAACAAAAAAAAAAATTTAACAAAAATGGTTTAAAACACCAGACAGTGTTAAATAGCTGGAGGAACACCAATGTTAAACTTTTGTGTGAAGATGAAGGTCTGGTGTAATAAGTAGTGCGATGTCAGCTTGGAATAGCAGTGAAGGAGGAATGAAAGGAAAAAGACGCTGGAAAATATAAGAAACTGATCGGTAATACACAGAGCAAAAAAAAAACAAAACAAAACAAATCAAAAACAAAAACAAAGAAAAACAAAACAAAAAATAAAAACAGAAAAGTAAATACTAAGGCGAGAACTTAAAAAAACAGATTTTCTATAATCGTCACATACAAACAGCAAAAGTTGGTCATATATTTGTCCAGTTAAGAACGGCATGAACGTGTCTCACAGCATGTCTATCCCATAATGTCTGTCGTAGCGTGTTGGACCACAGCTTGTCTAACACAGGGTTTCTAATGTAGTGTCTCTAATGCATCTTCCTAATCTTGACTGCCTCGCGTGACTAGGAGACACAGTGCCTGAGCACCCCCGGGGCACTAAAGCTCCCCCCTCACACACACACACACACACACACACACACACACCAGCGCACCACGGAGTTGCCTCATCAACTCTTCTGACAAACCCTTCTTGCTCCACCTTCTTCATCACTGCATACACCTCTCCTGCAGAGCAGTAATATTTTCCTTCAGGCACAACGAAAGGAGGAAAAATCCACACCCTCAAAAGGAGGCAAAGACTGACAATAAAAGAATATAGGAGAGAGACGTGTCTGCCTGTTCACTCATATGCCGATCTGTTTGTCTGCCTGTCAGACTTTCACTCTTTACTGCTTCTCTAACAGTCTGAGTGCCTGTATGGGGATAAGTCACATCTTTGAACGTATGTGACCGTAAGAGAGAGAGAAAGGAGAAAAAGAGAGCTCGTCTGTTTGCATCGTTTTATTCTGATTGGCCCGCGACCCTTTCAAATCAAATAGAGAAGGAACAAAAGAGAGAAAGAGAGAGAAGTGAGCGAGAGAGAGACATAGAGAAAGTTGAATTGTATTGTCTGAGTTTTTTTAGGAGAACAAAAATTTCAATGCGAATAACACAGACAGAGAGAGAGAGGAGGAGGAGGACTCTTATGACGTAGTGGCAGACAAACCTCAAATCTCAATTCATTTCATTCCCATCAGACCACCCTTTCACAAAGATGGGACACGAGTAGACAGAATTGAACAGAGAACAGCTGAGGTCTCCTCCTGTACCGCCACAAGTGGAGTTGTTGGAGGCGTCACCGCTGGTGGAGCGACGGCTGTCTGTTGTAGGTCGTTGCGGCGCCGTCGTGTCCACCTGATCTCCCCCACCTGCCAGCCACACAACATCAAAGGACTTCCCCCTTCATCGTCCGTGTCATTAAAAATTGTCTTCCAATCACTAGTTTCGTGTACAGCAAAGGCCTTTGACGGGTGCAAGCAAAAAGATTTGGGTACAAACAATGTAACTTACTCAGGGTGTGTGCTTAGACCAGTTTATCTCACCTCTGTACCTACAGACCTCGGCATCCTTAGCTGTGGCTGTACGCAAGACCTCTCCTAAGTTTATCCTTGGAGCAAGCTTTTGTTCTACATCTAACTCTGAGGTAGCGTTACCACCACGTGATAGCAATGGGGGCCGAACATAGGTATTGATGTTGGACTTTATTTCCAGAACAAATACTTGCAGGACATGGAAGTGAAGTCATGTGGCGATCGAAACAACGATTCATTATTATGAGATTAGTAAGAATGCCAGAAAAGAAGATAAAAAGAACAAACAAAGCGAAAAATCACTGGAATGCAAAAAGAATTTAATTCTATCAGCGCTGTATTCCCCTAAAGACTTGACGCAGTGATTAAAATAAAAAACCTTTGCCGGCAAACTATTTGACTTTTTCTCAATCATCGATTCTCATAGTACGAACAAACAATTTCTTAATGCTGACTTTAGCTGTTTGAAGCCAATCATGCTGATAATGTTTTGATGGTGAATTTAACTTCCCAGAGCCAGACCGTTTCTGTCACTAGCCATCTCTGACCAAAAAAAAATCACAAAACAAAGAGATGCTGGGTTAAGGTTTTCCCTGTTGTGCGATTCTCATCAATAACGGGGGCTAAAGGGTGGGGGTGGGGGTGGGAGCTGGGGAAGGTAGGTCATGGGGCAGTATGGCCTTAACTTAGTGATCGATAGGCATGGTTAACTAATCCTTTAGTGACATTATGTTATAGCTGTGGATACGGCTCTGCCCACTACAGCAATTTTCCCTGCCATAGCGCCAGCAGCAAAAATACATCATTGCTCCTCCACAGTGTCCGCGCATCCCTTCCTGCGCACGAGGCGCACGAGCCACAGGCTTCGAGAACAAAAACCGAGCTTGTGAAGTAAGAGTGAAGGGTTCTGACATCATTTTTGTTGTCACCTGAGCAGATGGTCAGCAAGACGCCAGGTAACAACAAACATAAGCAAGGATGAGGAGACTACCTCGCGAGAACTATGGGGTGGGTTTGCGGTGGTTAGGTGGGTAGGAGCGAGGCGGCCCAGCTCATGACACCCGCAATATTTATACGACGAAGACATCGGAGGGGTGCGCGTGGAGGGTGTAGCGGCTGTGGCGGAGGATAAATCGACTGACGTGACTCCCACACATAAACTGCCAAACTTTTTTCACCAGATGCAACTCGTGGCTTCCTGTGAAGCAAGCGGTGTAAACACGGCTATTACTGAGGTCGGGAGCTAGGAGCACGTACGCACGCTCGCCTGCATGTGTTCGCACAGGTTGATGGGTGGAGAGATAGAAAAGAGCGTGTGAGTGCTGTAGTGTTCATGGGTTGGCACCCATGGCCAGGAAAAGTGATCACAACAGTACTCTCTCAGAGTCTGGATAGGGGAGAGGCTTTCTGAAATCCTTGATGGGAAGTGATATCTGGGAGAGGTTGAAAAATAAATCAAAGGCAGAAAAGCCAAGTTAAAAAGGTATTATTGAGAGGTTATATAATTATTAGTGGTTAAGCTATGATAACCTAATATCTCTCTGTGTCTCTTGTTTGTTTAATTACGCGTGCGCACGCACGTACAACAGTAATTAATAGAAAGAAGAAGATAGACGCAAAGAGACGAAATGAGGAAACGATACGGATACAGCGAGAAATATTGTCCCACAGGAAGTGTGTATGTGTGTGTGTGTGTGTGTGTGTGTGTGTGTGTGTGTGTGTGTGTGTGTGTGTGTGTGTGTGTGTGTGTGTGTGAACGAGAGATGGAGAGACAGAAAGAGGCAAAGACATTGATAAACAGCTAAAGCGAGGTTTACACGTGTAAAAGTTTCGATATGTGATTATATTTTTGTCACCAAAACCCTACATGTACCTCCTAACGACAAATAAACTATCTTTCACTCTCTCTCACACACACACACACACACACATTTATATGAACACGCAACCACCCCAACACACACACTTCCTGTGGAACTTTATATATAAATATACACACACGCGCGCTCGCGAGTGCACCCAGCATAACAACACTCAGACACAGCACGTACATACATATACACACAAATATCTAACACATGGTGGTAGACACTCTCTCTCCTGACATGTAGCACTTACCTTTATTCACTCCTTGCTGGCTTCTTGCCGATATTTCACGTCAGTATCCCGGACACCAAGACCTCGTACACCAGTACCAGACTACAACCGTCTCAACCCTTCTCTTCACCACTCCAGATGCAAGCAGGACATATAACTATCACGAGTTAAACCAACCACAACTCAAACTAAAAAAAAGAAAAAAAGAAAACCAACCCCGCAGCGTATTTAAAATCGTGGCAAGTGCAGCACCTCGCTTCCTACGAGCGAGCTGTGACGAGTGCCACGCGCCATCAGAGAGCTGCGACTGGAGCAAGAGTCTGGACGAGGAGTGAGTGAGAGGCTGGAAGAGGCAGTTCCACCTTCTTTTGCTGGCCAGCAAGCAGTCTGTTGGCGTGCGGCGGCCGTTCTGTGTGCACTGCCGTGCCGTGGCGAGGCGCTAGACTGTAGACTCGTGGAGAAAAGAGGAATAGAGGGAGTCCACACAATCTCTCACTGTGTCAGCGGTATACAAGAGGCCGGGCGCAAAGTCTGCCTGCTTGAGAGTGCGAGACACGGAGAAAACACACCATGAGAAGGAGGAGGAAGATGTGTGTGTGTGTGGAGGAGGAGGAGGCAGGGGTGGTTGACGACCACAAGGAGGGATGGTGGGTGCTTGACGATGGGATGTGTTCATCGCGCGACTTCTGCGAGTTCTTTTTTTCGGGTGTTTGGATTACCGATCCGGTACAAACTGAAGTCGATGCGATCAAGCCGTTGCCTCGATAAGATGCGGGGTGGTGAGGAGGTTTCGGGGTGGGGAGGGAGGTGGGGTTGAGGTTTTCTTCGAATGTTCTCAAAGACAAACGTAGCGGAGAGCGAAAGCTAGCGCAGTACCCGCCTGAAACTTGGGATAAAGTATCTTTGTGCTCCGGGGATGTTGCAATCGGCGAAAGTGATATCGCGGCTACTGAATAAGCAGACGGGGCTTTTTTTTTTTTTCCTTTCCAGCGATCTCGAACGGTTGCAGCGGTCGGGATCCAGCAAGGCACGCGGGAGGTAGTAAACTGTTGGGAGGGTTAGGTTGTTTGGAAAGGGGGGGGGAAGGACTCATTGTAGGATGACGGGGTGGGTGGGAGTGGAGCTGTTTACTGTCATGATGTTTACTGTTAGATGAAGCTCATTCACAGCGTGTTCAGGGCTGGACACAAACGCTCGCCTGATCCTAACAATCATCACGTGGTTTCAACAGCAAGGACAGAAAAAAAAACATTAGAAGCTCATGGTTGGTAAATGTCATTGGAGTTGAGAGACAATTACTGTGGTTAGGGTCTTCACTTCAGTCTGACAATTTCAAAATTGTCATCTGACATCCCACCCCTCTTGACAGGAGGGAAACGTCCTTCTCCTGTATATCCACACGTGTGATGTTGCAAAAAAACACAAAAAACCCACAAAAAAACCAAAAAACACAAAAAACAAACAAATAAAATGTTGAAAAGCTCAAGTGTTCAAACACCACCACGACACTTGGAAAAGTGTCTCACCTTCACAATGTGCCCAGTAAACTTTCCAAAGGGCACCTTGTAGGCGCATTCACGCTCAAAGCTCGAGATGTACTCTCTTAACCGAAAAAAATGGAACCTTCTCTGGAAGCCGCATTTGCTAGCTGTTGTTACGATGCCAGCCATCTGTTTGAAAAGGCTCACCGATCAAGCAAACCTTTCTCCGCGGCATGACTTCAAAGACTCACCTTAACAGGTTTTCCATGCCCTATTACCTGATCATCGCGCCCCACGTTTCTCCCGCCGTTCTACACACTTGTGTTCAGTACATATTCGTTCATTTGTGTTCATAAGCTTTTATTTCTTTCTCTTCATTTTTACTGTTGTTCATTTCGAACTTTATGACCTTTCACTTCTCCTGCATGTTTAAAGGTAAAAGTAAAGGTCATCCCATAACCTTTTCATGGTCGTTGGGGAGTGAGGTGTTAGAGACCCCACTTTTCTCGGGGACAGCTTTACATGAGGGTGGTGCCAATCTTCTCTCCCACGCTGCCTTACCTTCTCAAACCCTCTATGGAGTCAGGTACCCATTCCCGTCAGCTGGGTCGACTGCGCTTATCGGGAATTGAACCAGCGCGCTCTCGGTTCGGACGCCAGCACTATAACCACTCGGCCATCCGCTTCCCCGATGTTACCTGCATGTTACCTGAAACGTGATGCTTCCTTTAACATCTCGGGGTCTTTATTTCTTCTTCGGTGATTCTTCTACTGATCTCCTAAACTACTTTTTCGTATTTCTACTTGTAACAAACTCACTCATGCACTCTCATTTCAAAAATACTTATACTCGTCTTAGTCTGACTTGTCTGCTATCAAAGTCACTTCTGATTGGTTGTACACTTTACATGTCAAAGTCAGATCCTGTCGTTTCTCTTTTTCACTTGTCGGTTATCCACATCACGCCTCTTCCGTTTTGCTTGATCGTCTAAGCTTTCACTTCTCTGTTCACACCCCACCCCATACCCTTCTCTTGTCTAACAAATCATCCTGCGCATGCGCACTAAACACAGCAACGTCCTGTCCTACTCTCGGGGAGATCTCGAGCCTGTCTGTTTATAAACATTTCTTCCACCACCATGTCAGGTGAAATGTCAAAACACTGGATATCCCAGAGAAAGAAAGCGTCTCTAAAGCTGAAGGCGAACGTTAATAAATCTTAGTTTTCCGAGGCACGAGAGGCGAGGGGCTGTCTGCTAGGACGAGGCCCGTGCATTACGAAGCCATAAAACAGGTTTTCACTGGGCAGACGGAGTTTTCAAACTCTGTTTGGGGGGAGGAGGGATATGAAAGCAGGAAATAACAGCTTTGGATGTGTGTACATGTAGGTGTTAATACTTTCGATTTCACTCTCATTTGTTCGATTTCTTCTTGATCTCTGTGCATAAAGAACATAAAACGTTTCTTTGTTGGACGAAAGCTAACAGCTTTTTAATTGTATATCTTGTAAATATGTGTCTTGAGAAATTGTATATCTATTATGCAAATAATAAAGCATTTCACAATGTGTCCAATTAAGAAGGCTTTTTAAAGAATTATCCCCCTCGTCTTTGTTCGAACCTTCCTCGCCACATTATCATCTTCAGCGTTCTTACATTCCGCAGCAGACTTGTCAGGCCTGTGGTGTGTGGGATGCTGGGATGAGCTGCCGATATTCCCATTTCCCCAGAATAGAAAATAAAAAAAGTAAACCTGGCGATCTCGGGAAATGAGTGTTAGGCGACATTATTGGGGAAATGATGAGGTTAGTGGGGAAGTTTAACTTCTCAGCGCAGTCTGGTGCAGTGACTAGACATTCGTCATGGCGCTGCTGTTACACTTCATACGCCTAGCGATGGCTTGAGGCCAGCAGCAGCAACAGCAGCCATGGTCACCACGCACGAGCGAGAGAATTCAACAGTTGCTGAAGGAAAGAGCAACAAGTTTTTCGTAGCACTCTCTCTCTCTCGTATCCACTCTCTCTCCTCTATTTCTCCCTCCGTACTTCATTCTTTATCTCGTATACACACAGACGCGCGCACGCACGCACACACAAAGTATGACCTCTCCCTGACACTTTTTGCCAGACTTGGAAACTGATCCACAAACAGTTTATAATTTCGTGAGCCGCCTCGCCTATGTGCTACATGATGAGTAGGCCAAGACTCAGCAGCTGTTGAGTTTCCCAGAACTTGCTTAGCGTCCAACTGTGTGAAGGAACGAGGGCCGTTTGAAAGAGAAACAAAGGTGACAACAGACTTCTGTAAACGTTCTCCTTACTTCCAACCAGTCCATTCGTACAGTATCAGGCAATGCAACTAGTCCACTCGTATAGTGTTAGGCTTCTCAGCCAGTTCACTAGTGGAGTCTCAGGCCTTCCAAGATGAACGTTGTCGTGGGACGTAGCTCGTGCTTTCTCGCTCGTGCACACGCATGCGCACACACCTGTATGCAGGAGACGCACAAGCGCGCGTACCACAGCGAACACTTTCTGAACTAAATGCAGTGATGTCGACTTTATGCTAGGCTATTGATCATGCTGCTGGTGAATGCTGCTCACGCACTTCTTTCATCCTTTGAGTCTGTCTTTGTCTCAACCCATTACTAGGTGCTTGCTTGCGTGCGCACTCATTTATGTATGTGCATTTGTGCGTGCTTGTGCGTGTGCGTGTGTGTGTGTGTGTGTGTGTGTGTGTGTGTGTGTGTGTGTGTGTGTGTGTGTGTGTGTGTGTGCTGGATTACGAGAGTGCGTGAAATCTCACCACAAGATCATATTACCTTGTGCCCCTTTGTTTTATATCATTAAGGAAGACAGTGATGGCCTCTCGCCATACCGGTGTCAGGGTGTGGGGCTAGATCTCTGTATATTTATTTCTCTGCGTCGATCTGTTTTGATTTGAGTGCCATTGTCTGACCTCCACATTTTACCGATGTCCTTATCCTTGTGCGGGACTATTTCCTTGCTTGTGGTCTTTTTCTTCCCAGCCTACGGCCTTCAACTCTATCGACCGGTCGTTTCCGTCTACCGTCATGTCGGTCAAGCTTCTTTACTATGAACAGAAAGCAGACGATGCTGTATCACATGGCAATATGGTCAGATGCTACACCAGTTACTATCGTGCATCACTGGCAATATGGTCAGATGCTACACCAGTTACTATCCTGCATCACATGGTAATATGGTCAGATACTACACCAGTTACTATCCTGCATCAGTGGCAATATGGTCAGATACTACACCAGTTACTATCGTGCATCACTGGCAATATGGTCAGATGCTACACCAGTTACTATCCTGCATCACTGGCAATATGGTCAGATACTGCGCTAGCTACTATCCTGCATCACATGGCAATATGGTCAGATGCTACACCAGTTACTATCCTGCATCACTGGCAATATGATCAGATACTACACCAGTTACTATCCTGCATCACTGGCAATATGATCAGATACTACACCAGTTACTATCCTGCATCACTGGCAATATGATCAGATACTACACCAGTTACTATCGTGCATCACTGGCAATATGGTCAGATGCTACACCAGTTACTATCCTGCATCACTGGCAATATGGTCAGATACTGCGCTAGCTACTATCCTGCATTACTGGCAATATGGTCAGATGCTACACCAGTTACTATCCTGCATCACTGGCAATATGGTCAGATACTACACTAGTTACTATCGTGCATCACATGGCAATATGGTCAGATACTACACCAGTTACTATCCTGCATCACATGGCAATATGGTCAGATACTGCGCTAGCTACTATCCTGCATCACTGGCAATATGGTCAGATGCTACACCAGTTACTATCCTGCATCACTGGCAATATGGTCAGATACTACACTAGTTACTATCGTGCATCACATGGCAATATGGTCAGATACTACACCAGTTACTATCCTGCATCACATGGCAATATGGTCAGATACTACACCAGTTACTATCCTGCATCACATGGCAATATGGTCAGATACTGCGCTAGCTACTATCCTGCATCACTGGCAATATGGTCAGATGCTACACCAGTTACTATCCTGCATCACTGGCAATATGCTCAGATACTACACTAGTTACTATCGTGCATCACATGGCAATATGGTCAGATACTACACCAGTTACTATCCTGCATCACATGGCAATATGGTCAGATACTACACCAGTTACTATCCTGCATCACATGGCAATATGGTCAGATACTGCGCTAGCTACTATCCTGCATTACTGGCAATATGTCTATGTGTTTGTTTGTGTGCTAATGTGTGTGTTGACATTGCCCTTATGCGCCCATTTGCCTTTCACCATCATACTTATTGACGTGCCACCTTGTAATATTATTTTTATTGGTGTTATTATGTTATCGAACGTTTCAACGTAGAATTCGAGTAGCAGATACAGTTGCATTTTCATAATGCATGTGTAAAATGCATGTTCTGCGTGAAAGTCCAGCCCTCCATTCTTCTTTGACTTCTTCTTCTTCTTCTTCTTATTATTATTATTATTGTTGTTGTTGGTGGTGGTGGTGTTGTTGTTGTTGTTGTTGTTGAGGCTGTTACCAGGCACATGATTCTTTTTATCAGGAAGTTCACGAACTTTAGAAAAAAAAGAAAAGAAAGACACACACAATGCTTAAACATCTTTTATCCATTTCATCGTAGCGGCGTTGACATAAAAGCACGCTCACCCCACCCCAATTTTAAAATTCTGTAGTATATTTTGAGCGACTGTCAGGCAGAGTCTTTGAATGATGTCAGAGGTCAGATTCCATCACCCATTTCCTCAAACATCAAGAAGTTTAAATCTCGTTTCATGACGCTAGAGGTCGCTTCTTTCGAGATGCCGTGTTGATGGCGGAGTCTGTCAGATGTTAGAAATGTCTGACATATATATATATACTTCTGATTTTTGTGTGTGTGTTTTTATTTTATTTGTCTTTCGGAAAATATCTTCGGGATTTACACAAGCCTCAACCTTTTCTTTTTTTTTCACTGTTTTCTCTTCGTCTCTTTGATCTCGTCTTTTACGAATTGATCAGTGAGTTTTTCGACTTCTTGAAACTCTCCCCTCTCTGCTTCTTTTACTTTCAAGAAGTCTGACATTCTCTTTCTTGTTAATACAGTAGCTTTTGTTCACGTTCACTTTAATTACTTCATAAAATCATCGCCCGCAGTACATCCAGCACCTATAGAACTTTTCTCGGGCTTGATTTTCCAGGCTATAATTATTCTTCTCCGGACAGAAACCCTCGACATAGCGTCTTCTCTTCCTCAATATTTTGTATTATTATTTTAGCGGTGGACACAGGAGACAGGGCCAGAGAACCTGCTGACTGAGAACCAAGTTCCAGGCTATCTGGACAGCACAGCAGGCGGTCTTATCTCCACCCTTTTATCAACATACACCCGTATCATCATGGATGATGGCTGAATTTACAAGCAACACCCCTGAGGTCTATTCATTGTCAGACTTTTTATCCAGTCGTTGTAAGACGGTTTCGGAATTTGTACTCGGTGGGGTGACTTGGCTGGTTGTTGGTATTTCATGTGGTGTTGGCCAAAGGATTATAATGTAGGGTATTACCAGTTAGTTAGGCTGATCGCTTAATAAACAGCAACAGTCAAACTAAATACTTTTTAGTATTCAACTAGCACCTGGCGAAGGGCTTTGCCCTTATCTTTTAGCATGTAGTCTCGTCAATAAATATATAAGGAAGGCAACCAGTCACAGTCAAAAATTCAGTTAGATTGGCAACCAATCATACAATGTCAGCAATTCGAACTGGCGGGCAGTGGCTCAATAAGCAGTTCAGTAATTCAGGAGCGGATAGCCTAGTAGTTAGAGAAAGGATGTCCAAAACCGAAAGAGTTCAAAGTAGCCGGTTCAAAACCTGCGTTATGCAGCCAAACTCCCCAACCCTACCCCAGCTGACGTTCCTTTCAAGATGATGTAATCCTTAGAGGATTGGAGAAAGTGAGGTAGGAAGAAGAGAGGATCAACACTACCACAGATGCTAACTTCCCTACGAACATAAAGTTATGGTATTATCTTATTAAATATTTACTTATGCTAGCAAGTAGTCGCATAAGTAATTCAGGCTGGTTGGGTGGTTGGGTGGTTGGTTTGGCAGGTCAAGAGGGCAAGAAGTGAGCTTGTAAGTAATTCAGTCAACAGTCAGGGTGTGTCTGTAGGCTGTTCACTCACTCATTCGGTCTTACAGAAGTTGATGATGAGTTATGCGCGATGACAATAAATGAAATTGTGCACACACACACACACACACACACACACACACACACACACACACCACACACACACACATGAACAATTTACTCAGTGAGCATTGACAAGTATAGATATACAGTCACACAGACTCACACACACACACACAAGCTCTTTCCTATGTCCAAGCACTACATCGAGAAGACTGGCCTCTCAAACCCTAAACAACTCCTCGATCGTCTCATTTGTTTCAAGAAAAGACAACGCGTGCAATTTACTTTTTCAAGAAAAACACAGGCTCTCAGAAAATTTACATTCCCAGAATGTAGCAATTAGTACAGACGATGTGTCGTGCTGTCAACGCCAGAAAATAAATTTACATTCCACGGGGAAAACGACTAGCGCCTGAATCCGGTTTAGGAAACCTTTTTCTTGATCCGAAGAGACGTGATTGCGTATTTATAAGTTATTACCACCCTCTTTCCGTTGAGAAATCCCTAACGGGTTTCTCTGTAAAGGGTGGCATCCGGTGGCATCGTTCAGATTTCTTGTTTCTCACTCTCACGCTTTCAGTGCATTTCACAAAAAGTGAGAGAAATTATAGACAAATATTAGCGCTGCACTTCCTAGTGCCGCCAGGTTTGCATATTTTAATGGTCTCTTTGGGACCCTTTAGAGCTTCTTGTTTGGCCATTTTCCCCCTGAAATAATGCCAGATACATCGGCAATACTCCATTACTTCACTTTTATTATTTTTGTTTCTGTTTTTTAGAAATCATGGAAGCGACAAGAGGGAATTCCGTAACAAAGTCAGAACTGACAAACTTTTTGAGATTTGGCGCTCGGTAGGCAAATGATATTTTAGTTTTTTGGCGGTGTGAGCCATCAGAGAGCCATGGATAAGAATGGATATGGATGTGCAGTCAAGACAAGTGTCATGCGCAATCATGAAACTTTTTATGTATCCGACTTTGCACTCGCTATACATCTAAAGATAAGATTCTGAAGACAGCTGACATATATCTTTATCGTGAACCAACTTCCATGTGTCCAACAGTTGGGTGGAGATTGTGGACGTGCTGGAATGCATGTCAAAGTTCAAGTTAGTGGTTATAGCGTACCGTACACTGATGGAAGGTCAGTTAAAAAAGAATCTAACTATGCAGGGGGAGAAGCCGTTTCTGGAATATATAGAGAAAAACTAAATTCATGAACATGTCAAGCATCGGAGGAATGTTTGTTCATTCAACATACCCTCAAATCCCGCTGAAGTTATCAGAGAGCCGACAAGACCAGCCTCTGCGCACAAAACGATAAAGCTGTAAATATTTTTCTGCGGAAATATAAACCAATGAATAGATTATGGAATGTTATGGATGGGTTGTGTGTGCGCCTTCTGTCCTGACCTGAAGGAGGATTTTGGAAAACGTCTCCAGCAAGCAGCCTAACGGTGCATCCGTCACGCAACTTTCGTATTAAGCTGTTGACATGCCTATGGTCTGGCTACAGCCACAGCAACAACAACAACAACATTTTTATCCATACAACAACTACAGCAGGAAGATCAGTCACAGCAGCAACACGAGTGAGATTACAAGACTACAATCCTGAAGAGAGTTCTTAGACAACCATGCAATACACGCTGCTGTCTGCTCCAACGAACAAACGATGTTCTCCACGATGGCCAAGGAGATAAAAATCAAAGGACGCGTAATAAACGTTGTCATAGAAACGGAAAGAAAGAGCACATGAACAAGAGCTTCCAGTTTTTATCTCTCTTTGCTCGATCTCTTGGAAACGACAAATTGGTGGGAGGAGCAAAGCTTTTGAACAGAGGGCACAGCAACTTATCGTTTCTTTAGGTGCGGTCCTCCTTACATCATGTCTGTGCTGTTGATAGGTTTATGGATACAATGACAGGGTCAAATAGTTCAACAGACTCTAGTTCACTCATTTTTTTGGAACCTTGGACAACGAGGCACGTGTGGTAAACCGAAGGTAACTAAAAATAAAGGGCACGTGTGGGTGTTCTCCCTGTATTTCAGATTAACTTCTCCCCTACCACCCCTTTCATGCTATTATCTGTCTTTCAAATGTTCCACCCCACTCTTTTCTTGTTTGTTCTATACTTCTCTCATTTTTTATCTCAAAATTTTTTTTTACCATGTCCATATTCAAAACCTCTTTATTAAGACAAAAGTCATGAACTCTTGCTACACAAGTTTATACTGCATGCGGTGCATTTTTACACATTAACAAAGTAAATTTTAACAAATATACACGAATAAGAAGCTTGCGTGAAGAAGGACTAAGGTCAGCGACAGATGTGCAGGTGAAAAACCTCTCGACATTACAATAATTTAGAAGAGCGAATCCACTTTGTCCATAAGCCTCATATACAGACACACAAGCACTGGAGTGGCGACAACACGTCTACGCACACAGGACGATAAACATCCACCGACATTTATTCTGTGGAAGTGTAACACTTATGGATAGCACAAAATGATGTGAATAAATTGTGTGTGCACAATTTGTCAAGACCTGAGCGAGAATATCGGAAGCCCTACGTCTTCCATCTACATGAGGCACCAAATTTTTAATTTTCAGTGATAAGGCTATTATTTTTTATCCAGGCAAAGTGTTGGAGCGTCTAACCTCAGAAATGCCCTAAATCCTCACATTCTTTGACCAAATGTTGACCAAAGTTTCAATGTACCGAACGTTTGCCCTAGTACAATTGCTTTCCTGTGACATCCACACATAACTTTGCCAAAGTTGGTCAAAGTTTCCAGGACATTAGTCCGCACGTTCCTCCCCCAACATTTTAAAGATTATTATTACAATAAACACTCAGGCTTGCAGTATTTTAGAAACCTTTCTAATCATTGCTGTGTTAATTCTTTTGTAACTTTAATAAGGAGGCTAGAAACTTCTCCTCCTCTTCCTCCTCCTCCTCCTCATTACATGGTTAACAACTACAATCTGTAAGTCCTCAGAACTTTGCAAAAATTAAGCAGTTGAGAAAAAAAGTAGGGTAGTCAGAAGGCGGTGTGGGTGGACAGATATTTGCGCGAAAATTTAAAATAATTACAAGCATGAATCTTGAAGGATGTACAAAGAGACAGAGAAAAAGACAAAGCGAAAGATCGAAGAATTCTCTGTTTAAACTGGGATTTTAAAAATCCTCTTTGTAACGGCGTTTGTTTATCGTCATCCAGGTTAGAGGCAGGCGCCATTCGTCAACTAAAGCCCTCGGTCCATCTCGAACGTCAGAAGGATAAACACTTGGAGACGGAGCCCTGTGACATATGGCCTAAAGAGAGAGAGAGAAGGATTGGGCGAGCGAACAGAAGGATGGAGGGGGGCGTGTGAAAACACAATAGAGGAATGCCTTGACAGAAAAAGGAAAAAAGAAGTAGAAAACAAAATCAGGAAAAACATGGTAACCTAGGGGTTGGTGGGGACGCAGGAAAATTAAAGGAGGAGAAGGATGAGCGTCTGTGTCTTGTGTTTCTATCTCTTCTTTTTACCCCCATTCTTTCTTTCTCTTCTATTTCTTTGTTATGTTTCTTTCTTTTTGTTTTGTTTTGATTTTTTTTGTGGGGGGCGGCGTTCGTTCTTAGTTGTTTCTTTTGTTTGTTATTTTTTCTTTCTTTTCTTTCTCTTCTGTTTTCTCTCTTCCTATCTTTTTCAGTGTGTGTGTGTGTGTGTGTGTGTGTGTGTGTGTGTGTGTGTGTGTGTGTGTTGGGGTGTTATCTAAGTGTGTCAAAATTTATCGCTCCTCCCTCACCACATCCTATAAGAAAGAGAGATTTCCTTCGGAGTTCAACGATAGCTTTAAAAAGTTGCTTTACCTAGTAACACTTTTGAGTTGATAAGAAATAAAACTTTTAAATATTTAAATATTTTTAAAGCCGCAAGACCATAGTTTGTCTTATTCGTAACTTGTGAACGTCAAGCCCATCGAGGTGGGGAGGTAGGGACACATTCACCAGAAGTGGAAGTTCCTGCCAGAGCGAATTTTTCAAACTGTCCATCAGGTCTTTTGAAGGAGCATCCGGCTCACAAACCTGCTGCAGGAGCCCCTGTTTACAGCTTTGCAAGAGAGAGGAAGCTGATATTGATTCCAGTGTTTTCCCTGGACAGCTGCACCACTCACATAAGCGTCTGTCGCCTCTCTTTCATGTGGTCACCACAGTAATGAATAAAGGTTAAATGAATGAGTGACGATAACGAAAGTTGGTGAAATGCGAGGGGCAGAAGGGTGAAGTCGTGGATGAGGGGGAAGATTTGGGGCTCAATCAGATTTTTTGTACAAAAGGGAAATTTCTATATTAGTAAATGCATTGTCATCGCATGCTTTCAAGTCGTGTTCATATACTTTTAAGTGAGATTTTACCATACTTTATACTTGCTGCCCTATTTCACTTTAAAAATAATTTTCGTTTATTTTTTACTTTCATTTTTCCTTTCTATTTTTTTATCAGTTTCATTTTGTTTGTTGCTCTTTTGCGCTTTTATTTATTTGTTTACTTCCCTAAAAATTTTCAGAAAATTTGGCTAAATAAAGATCTAAGGAAACTGTGAGGGGGAAAGACGAATGGTGAAATAAATAAAGAACCACTCTGATTAGAGACGGGAGCCATTCATCACCAATACCCATTGGTGCATCTCTAATAGTGGAATAAATAGGAAAAAAAGAACAGTTTGAAGAAGATCACGTATGACCAGAAATTCCTTTTAAAAGAAAAATAATAGCAGGAACAAAGGGTTTAGAGTAAGAAAAACATAAGCGACCAAGAAGAAAAATATAAAGAACATACGGCAAAGATGGACACTGAGGAAACCAGAAAACAGACAGATGGAGTGTGGGGGGTGTTTGGGCAGGTGTCTTACACTGCAACATTAAAAAACGATAACAGTGTATGAGCCCGCATCTAAGTGTTATGTTTTGAGTAAGTGTGTGTGAGAGAGAGAGGGAGGGGGGATCGGTGTTTCACACCGAGTTAACAACTAAGACTATAAGGCAAAGCCGCCAGCCCTGTAAACAGATTCCATATTCAGAGAGCAAAGAGAAAGAGAGAAAATGTGTGGGGGGGGAGGGGTGTTTTTTGTTTGTTTGTTTGTTTGTTTGTTCACGTGTCTTTCACCAAAAAGGAGTGATCACGACACACTGCAGCTTCTTCCTCCAAAGAAATGGCCAGGGTGTATTCTTATTCCCACTAAATCATTTGATTGAGTCTTTATTCACGGTGTTCTCCTTTCTTGGTCACATTTGCCTATGTATGATTAAAAGCAATTTATTTATTTATTTATTTATTTATTTAACGACAAACTTCATTCTCATCTCTAAATGTGTCTATATGAAGTAAATCAAGTATAACAGGACAAATGTTTGTTTGATTGTTTGATTAGTTTGGACGTGGGGTGGCTACTAGTCCCAAGAATCTGAAGAAGACAACTACAGAGGGCCAGTCTGTGACAGGGAGGACACTGAAGAGCAATAATGTTCAGTAGACAATACCCCGCATCGATCAGCGGCACAAAACACTTAAGAGCAGCAGCCCATAGCAACCAGGAAAGCAAATGAAGAGCAGTCTATGGTTGAGATGACACTAAGGGGCAAATGTCTGCTGTTGCGAGAATCCGATCCTCTAAGCTCGACTAAAGTAACAGCTCTTTATCCCTGTTAAGCCTGTCACAGTTGATGCTTACCTCGATGCGGGAGGTCATTCAATTAGACAGACCGTCAGACCACTCACCGGTTGGGCCCGTGCGGTCTCACAGACAACTGTTTCTATATTGAAGTTCCAGACATTTTATCTAGGTAGGTGTTCTTTGTTCTTATTACCCATTCCAATTTTCGTGATGACTTTTTCCTGTTTTCATTAAAATCAGTGAAACATTCATCGTCTTTGTTTCACTAGTAAAAAAAAGCATGTCTAAAAACACGTGACCTTAAAACTTTTCTAGCTGCACTCGGGTCAGTTGCACAACAGATTTCTAATTTTTTAACTTTTAAGCCTAAAATATATTTAGATAATTTGTTTTAAGTGCTCTCCACAATTTTAGAATTTTTAAAACTAAAATTGCTTTAAGTCTGACTTTCCGTCCTGTCAGTACAATTTTTTATATGTTTTTGTGCAATACATCACAATGGCTAAGAAGAGATTTTGCTTCTTTAGAACAGTTTTAAGGTTTAGAAACATGTTGTGCAACTGGCCCCTGGAGCTTGGGAACAGACGGTGTTAATTCCCAAGTGGCCTTGGTTAACGATTCTGTATATTTCTGTTGGTTAGGACGAACATCCGATAAATTTCACAATATTGCAAAATAAGTTAAAACGCCTCGCAGATTATACAGATGGGCACATATCAATGTAATCACTTTAAATTTTCTTTGTCGACCTAAAATGTTCTATGTTATTGTTTTTCTCCAGTCAAACGAAATTTCCAGTAAAATAAAAAGGTATGCAATTTGTGTGTTTAGGAAAAATATCATTTTTCATAATTCCATCTTTGAAAGAAATCTTAATTATATCAGCCCTTCAAACAACTCATTAAACGATTTTTTAAATTTAATTCCGAGATCGGACTACGATAAATAAAAATAAAACGAAAAAACGTTTTGGCATTTACCGGCTTTATTAAATTAAAGATGTAATCATTCCTTCGAGTTATTTTATTAAAATGTTTGCCTGAGTATGCCCGGCAAGTACTAGTTTTTGCGTTTCTCAACATCGACACGTGTTTACTTAAGAGCGAAACTGTAAAAATGGATGACACTCGGAAGAGTTTAGCACTTGAAGATGTAAAATGATTAAATGCGGAAGTTACTTTATTAATTCTGACAATGATTTAATTTTTTTTTTTTTTTTGCATATAGGTCTGTCTAAAGTAAAGATGTGGCTTCAAAATACGACCCACTGCTAATTTACAATGACACAAAGTAATTAACACAAATAAATAATTTTTTTTTCACCATCAATAACTTTGTTGTACTAAGAGGAACGTAGGATGTTTACGTATATGCGAAAGTATGTAAGTTTGTCAATAATGCGTGGTACTGTGTGTGTGTGTGTGTGTGTGTGTGTGTGTGTGTGTGTGTGTGTGTGTGTGTGTGTGTGTGTGTAAAAAGCTGCAGTAAATCTCAGTAGCCTCCATGAGACAAATTCATCCTGTGTGTTGTGTTGCCGGTGAACATCAGACATCTTGCCAGTGCAAAATATCAGGAAACAGAAATTGGCTCGATCTCCCAAAGGACTAAATCTTGTTTTCGAGTTTTGATGTATGATAAAAGCCACATCCCCCTTTTTTTTAGTAAAAATGGCAAAAATAACAGTGGTGAGAAAAGGATGAGCGGGTTACCACTACTGCGGGCATATTGCGACCGACAAGAGAATAATGGAGAAGAAATGTCCGATGGCGGCTCGACTGCTGACATAATATTCCATGTCAGGCTGGCATTACCGTGAAATAAGATTTCTTCTTTAATTTTTCAAACATTCCAGACACTGAACAATTTCGAAGGAAATGGTAAGCTTTTACAATATGTGCTTCTCAGTTTGTAACTGTGCCGGTCTGCCTCCTCCAACCTGATTTTTTTTTTCCACTGTCTGTTGTCTAAATTTTTTTGTCGTTCTATCTGTCTGTCTGGTGAGACTGTTTTTTAAACTATCAGTCTGTCTGCCTACCAGCTTCTCCGTCTCCTCCATCTCTGTTGTACGGAAACCAAGCTTTGTGTAGAAAATTAACATTATAATTATAATATCATCTGCAAAACACAAGAATCACTAGCGACATATACCGCAAAGGTTTTATACGTGCTGATATCAAAGTATATATTCTCCCTTCTTCAGCATATCTTTTAAATTATTTTAAACATCAGTGACTAAAAAATTCTTAGTTTCCATAGATTCAGGAGAGTGGAGAACTGGGCCCAGGTGCACGATGTGTGGCAAGGCGCTAACCGTGTCTGTTACTAGCCATCAGCCATCGAGCTAAGGTTTAGCCACGTGCTGGGTCCTTGACTGGTCATCAGAAAAAAAGTTAAGAGAAATGATGCACTTGGGACAACCACGGACAGCCCCTCCATAAAACCACGTCATTGGTCACTCCCACATGACGTGAAAACCACGTCATTGGTCACTCCCACGTGACGTGGCGGCGAATGAAGGGAAGCGGCTTGCCGAGACCTTGATAACACCGGGGCAACGTCAGGTCACGGGCTCACAGTCCCTCGTGGGCGCAGAAATCGATAGATGATTGGGGTGTAGGTAGATGATTGGGGTGTAGGTAGATGATTGGGGTGTAGGTAGATGATTGGGGTGTAGGTAGCGCAGGCCGTCACCTGAGTGCTTGTGATTTGGGAAATGTAAGAGAGAGAGGGAGTATGTGAAATAATAAGTTCATATTTGTGTCTAGATACTAATATATATATATATATATGATTTATTGATATGTGTGTGTGGTCTGCGTGTGTGTGTGTGTGTGTGAGAGAGAGAGAGAGAGAGTGAGGGGGGAATACAAAGTTAATATCTCTGTCTAGATATTGATACATATATGATTTATTGATGTGTATGTGTGTGTGAGAGAGAGAGAAATCCAAAGTTCATATTTGTGTCTAGATATCGATATATATATATATATATATAATTTATTGCTGTGTGTGTGTGTGTGTGTGTGTGTTCTGGGAGTGGTGTGTGTGTGTGTGTGTGTGTGTGTGTGTGTGTGTGTGTGTGTGTGTGTTCTGGTGTGTGTGTGTGAGAGAGAGAGAGAGTGGAGAAATATATATATATATATATAAAGTTCATATCTATGGTTAGGTATATTCAGATATACTTATAATTTTGTATCTACATCTATATACATGTGTGTGCTTGCATGTGTGCCTGTTAGTGTGAAAGAAAGCAAGAAAGAAAGAAAGAAAGAAAGAAAGAAAGAACAAAGAAAGAAAGAAAGAAAGAATTCTTATCGTATTTTGACAATTCAACAAAAAGCAATGCCTTGATCTCTGGCCCTGAAAACACTGCCATAAAGAACTATGGACATGTTCACTACATGCTGAAGGATTCGCAGAAATGTCAGCTTGGTCATGACCTTAGCATTTTGTCTTTGTCTGTCTGCCAACAGTTAGTTTTCACGGACTTATTTTTCCTACAAGAAAGACACTGTATTTTAAATGTTTTATGTTTGGTATCATTACGACCCTCGACGCCCCCACCCCCCCTCGTCCTTGCTTTAGATTTCAGAATACGATTTTTTTTTTTTACCAGCGAAGTTTCTGGAGCTCATGGGAGTCGACTGATCTTGGTTTTTGTGGATTAATGTTTTTAAGGCTTTCAGATATGGCCAGAACGAATTCGTTGATTATTACTGAGAAACTTTTTTTTTAACTTATTCATTTGCTTGCGGAAGTCAAATGCATCCCCACTCCAACTGTGTTTTGGAAGTTTTCTCCAAAAATATTTACATGGCTTTTTTGAACCCTTGTGTGATGAAAGTTTGCATCGAAATAGCTTTCTTTTTGCTAGACTACATGCCCTTGATTTAGAATTTTGAAATTATTACTTACGGAAAGTTTGCAAAAGTTTGAAACAAGCACTATGTGTGATTTAAGGGAAGTAAGAAGTATTCTGCCACAAAACAGCGATATCAAAGAACATATAGACATAGGCATAAGGGTAAAAATAAAAGTTTACTCAACACAACAGGAAGAATTAAAACAATTGCCTGCTGCATTTTCTCTGAGTTTCAAAGCAGAAACTCCTTTTAGCCATGCGGAAATAAAGAAAACCTCGGTGTTCACACAAACACATCTTTACTTACGACAATAACCTCATGACTAGGTTTGCTGACTCCATGCTAGGGTATTCATTCACATCTATACTCACATCTATACCCTTTAGGAGATCTCAGCTGACATGAAAAGAAAAACATGATGGTCAGAAAGCTCCGGGTGGAATAAGAAGCCATTAGAAACATGAGTCAGTCCGTAAAGCTTACATAAGGCAACAAAGACCTGAGATGAAGAAGTCTTCAGAGACGACTGAACGAATGAACTGTTTGACATTTTTTTCAAGCTTTTAGTTATATCATCAAAATCCTTTTTATACGCCATACATGCTGAACATTTGAGTAATTACAGATATGTACATAATCAGTTATTCTGATCACATTCAACGAACTTGGACTTTCAAAATGTCATCAGAATTCAAAATAAAGATACTGAAAACAAAAGGTTTTATCCATCCCCATTGAAGTAATAAGACTGGGTGTTTTTATTCAGAAATAAAATTAATCATAAATAAAATCTGTATTAGAGTATTCATTTTATTTTCAATGATAGCATTCTATGAATTTCCAATTATTTGAAAGTAATGTTTTTATTGAGAAGTCTATGGGTCCATTTCTGGGTTGATCTTGGGTGAGACTTGTAAAACGCACTGTTCCTATGAGAACAGCTCGAAGCGCTGGGTATTTTTTGAAAGACATTTTAAATAGCAAATAGTCCTGAAATACGAAGTAAAGAAAAGAGACACACATGATAAACATTCACACAGCAGTTACACAAGCATGTATACGACACAATTCAGACAAAGATTCACGGGTAATTGCAAAACCTTGCAAACAGCTGTATGTAGAGTTAAAGAACTAACAAGGACCGTCTATAAGTACAAAGACCTGAGTGAATTTTGTCTACAGAGACAAAGACTTGAATCGAGACTGACGGTAGACACACAGCTCTGTGGCAAAGCTACATTTACTATGGGTGGTTCCTGTAAGTCAGTTTGTTTGTCAAGTAGTGTAGGTCAGGCCAAAACCTGGCGAACCTGATGACCAAGTATGTCGAGAAGTAATCGCCGTTAGGAGACTTGCATTGGTACAAATGCTGGTTCCCGTTTTATAGGCTCGCTAATTTTATGGCTGGCTGGTTTTGGATAATCAATGCAGAGTTCCAGCCTCCTTTTCTCTTTCGCCCTGGAACAAGCCTGATTGCAGATAGCGCAAACTTTATTACTTCTCTTTGCCGGGTTCTTCTGCAGGGGATATTTTATTCACTCCCGCTGGGAGCGGTTTCGTATAAAGGACAACCGATAAATACCCTTGATGTGCACACCTCCCACCCAAAGCAGGGGCAGTGGAAGAGAGGACAGAATGAGAATGATGAAACACGCGCAAACATTTTACAGGGTGGCGCTAGAGTTTAAGGCTTCTTTAAGGTGTATTGGTGTACTAACTGCTGGATGCCGCAATCGATGAATAAACTAATACAGCTGGGGGAGGGGTCCCTCCTTTTTGGGGTATAGAAGAGGCTCATTGCTTTACTGTTACTAAAACATGTTTAATACTTTCGAACAATGGTAGTGTCCAGGCATGTTTTATCGTTTCGTAAGACTATTCTTCAGGCGTCGAATGTCTTCAAGGAGCTTTCACTGTCCCCATTCTCCGTCTTGTAGCTTATTGGACATCCGTAAGTTCATTAAAACAATATGTTTATTAAATTTCGCTCCTAAATACGGTGGCTTAATTTTTGACTACAGAAGATCCCTCAGCCTCAAGCTACGACGGTGTATTAACTGGAACACGTGACATTGCTTTACTAGCGTGTCCTGTTAGATGGTGAGGAAATTTGTCTACATGTCCTGTTACATTGTGAGGAAATATGTCTACATGTCCTGTTAAGTCTGTCTACATGTCCTGTTACATTCTGGACCTTACCACCAGACCCTGTCATGTCACACCTGCTCGACCTTACCACCATACCCTGTCATGTCATACCTGCTCGACCTTACTACCAGACCCTGTCATGTCACACCTGTTCGACCTTACCATCAGACACTGTCATGTCACACCTGCTCGACCTTACCACCATACCCTGTCATGTCATACCTGCTCGACCTTACTACCAGACCCTGTCATGTCACACCTGCTCGACCTTACCACCATACCCTGTCATGTCATACCTGCTCGACCTTACTACCAGACCCTGTCATGTCACACCTGTTGAAACTTACCATCAGACACTGTCATGTCACAACTGCTGGATCTTACCACCAGACCATGTCATGTCACACCTGCTGGACCTTACCACCAGACCCTGTCATGTCACACCTGCTTGGCACCTTTCACTAAATACTTCTAAGTTCGTTGTTAGCTGCTCACTTACTTTTGCTTACTGGGTTCTGACCCCAGTCTTTTCTAGGGATGTGCAAACAACCCAAAGCGGATGCCAGTTTGCGAAGCTTGACTTCAACCCTGGGTGCTTTTGTCTGCTCAGTCATTCTGCCAACTTTAAGACCTACACCTACACTCTAATTCAAATTTTAATCCAAACCCTGACCTAAGCTCCAATGATGTTTTACTGTTTCATGCGCACTTGTCGAGCTAAGAAGTCTCTCTCTCTCTCTCTCTCACACACACACACACACACACACACACACACACACACAAACAGACGCGCGCACATGCAAATCAGTTCTCTATTTTAAAAAAAATCAAGAAAACAAACTTCATATACATCAAAAGGGGAAACAAGTAAAGTATTCGTTACATACTTTGTTGGCTCCTTCGTTGATCGGCTAATAAGGGCAGAAAGGATCAATATTTTTACAGTAATAATAAAGGAGAGATTTGAAGAAACAGACACGTGCATGCACGAGCACACTGACGAACACGTGTGTGCACACACACACACACACAATTATATATATATATATATATCCGCAATAGAACTTATTTTCAAATGGTTTAGGATTTCTCGGGCCGGAAGAAATCCTTAACAAGTCTTGATTTGTGGTTCATTTTGCTCCAGTCGATCACAGCTCGGAGGAAACGAGATGTGTGGCTGAGGAGCAGGAGGGCAACATGAAAGGGATGAGTGAGTGAGCAATCTGTGTTCGTGTGTGTGCTTACGTTTGCGTGGTGTGTTTGTGTTTGTTTGTTTGTTTGTTTGTTTGTTTGTGTGTGTGTGTGTGTGTGTGTGTGTGTGTGTGTGTGTGTGTGTGTGTGTGTGTGTGTGTGTGTGTGTGTGCAATGGCTGTTGCTGGTAACACTGACAACTCGCTGCAGAAATTAAAGACACAAATTACCACCTCCTTCCCAAGGCTGACAGGATGGAAGTCAACAAGATCTGAGCTGGTACACCGAGAAAACTTCGAACCCTTGATGGAGACGATTCACGGCTTAGATTTTTGCAAATGGATAGGAAAAAAATCATAATAACCTGTTTCATCCCATGCCAACCTAAAGCTTGCTCAGAACCACTTCAGGTTCGAGAGCAAATTCAACAATCTGGTGAGCCATTGAGGTGAGAGAAGGATTGGCAAACTATGTCAGCACGGTCTGAGGCAAAACAAATATATTGTTACTTATCTTTTAAGCGAATGTTAATGAATTCCTAAGATGCCTGCTGAAAGTGTTTACCTAAGCTATGTGTGTAAAGCTCTTTCAGTCCACCATCGTTGGATGGTAACTGCCTTCCATAAATAAACATTCAAGAGTGTGAAATGTGCATTGCAGTCAAAAATTATGTTCTCTCTTCTCTGAGGGAACATTGAAGCCCTGAAACTTGAAGCTCCAGAACATGTAATTTAGTAGGACAACATTTTCAAAAGGCCATCTTATAAACAACGCCAACACGCAATGGAACAAAGTCTAAAGGCCATCAATATCCTCTGCCTTTTTGTCTGTGTCAAAAACACACTTATGTTTTTATTAAAGCTGCATCCTCGCAAAGAGTTATTAGCAAGGGGGAGACAAGGTTGTCAAAGGCTTCATTTGAGCTTCATACACGTGCTTGAAGACTCTTGATCACAAGATCCATGAGCTTTGATCTTTTTCAAATTATACAAGCTCGTTGTTGTTTTTTAAGCACGCTATAAATAAAATGCTATCGAGGAACGGTAACAATGGTTTCACTTTCATCGAGGGATAATTTTCTCATAGAATGTATTAAATTAGTAAACAACAACCCTTCATTTTTTTCAACCTTCGGTGGTCGCTGACATTAAACATAGAGAGAGAGAGAGAGAAAAAGCTAGAAAGGACATGTTGAGTCAGGCCAAGATCTTTCATGTGCTATTATTAGTGCACCTTTCAGAAATCGTCATTGTTCAATAACGAAATGTGGTTAAATCCTTGTTGACAATTTTAAATGAAGTAAAGAGTTTGTTTTTTTATGGGAATTTATAGTTATTTATTGGTATTTATTCTTAAAACAAATCAGAAAAACTTGTAGCATTATTATAAAAATAAAATGTTTTCAGACTAAGTATATATATATATATATTAAAAGAGATTAGATAATATATGAGAGCTTAGCTTGCTTTGGGAAAGCGCAGACCAGAAATAGTAACAGGGAACTGCAGTCAGACTTGAAGTACTATTACGACGATCTCAAAGGCTAATATCTTTTCTGAAAAAAGATTCCATGGGGTTTCCTGAAAGTTAACTGTGTACTACGTGAAGAGATGTGAATATTGGGTGTGGGCGTAAGACAAAAATTACATAGTCATAATGAAGTTATCCATGTGCGTACAGATGCCTTACACGGCTTCACTGACTGATGCAGATAGTCAACAACATCCCAGAACCGCCCGCTCCACTAATTTGATTAAATTTCGGTCGATACTCCTTCAGACGCTTGAATAAATTTTGCCTGTTTGTTGATTCCACTTTAGCCTACTACACAAAGATAACTCGTAGTTATGTACAGCGAACCCAAAGGGTAACCTTGTTTTGGACCTATGTGTGCATAAAATACAGTCTTCACTCTTGGATATTGTGTTGTTATTTGTTTTACTGTCTTTGCATGCGTTCATCGGTGTGTGTGTGTGTGTGTGTGTGTGTGTGTGTGTGTGTGTGTGTGTGTGTGTGTGTGTGTGTGTGTGTGTGTGTGTGTGTGTGTGTGTGTGTGTGCATCGATGCCTACATCCAACACGAGCAGGCGTTTGTGTGCACGTGTGTGTGCTCACGCAAGGGCTGACGGAGCTGAAGCCGGCTTCCAGTCCGTTTGTTTCTATAAATAGCTCCCTGAAACCTTTTGACGCCAAGGCAACATGTAGGCACCATCGCTCATCCCATGCCCTCCTGCCCACCAACATGGCGTCTACACTCACTACATTCTCGCCAGCGCACTCTTGTTGAAAGCAGTCAGGTGATCTATCATTCCCTAACAGGTGGAAAACATATTAACACCGTCTACAGAATTCATCGCTTGGACCTCTCCGATCGGCGTGAACTTCTTTCGTAACAGGCGAATAGTCTGCGAGGAGATATAGTCTCCAAGGGTACAAGAGAGGAGTTCTGTGCCAGATTGCTTTAACTTCAACTGATGAGGTCGCAGTTGAAAACAGAACCCGTGACATCGTAAAGAACACGTCAGAGCTCAGACAGAAAAGAGAGATCCACAGAGCTAGAGATGCTTGGCAGAGGAAGTTGCAACAATCTGGCCAAGAAGCAAATTGTAAAAAAAAAATTAAAATAAACACATACTTCGAGTCAGTCGTCATAGAACAAAGAGAGTTGAAGGTTTTAACAGTTTCTTTTATTCCTAAATTCTAAAAGCTTTTTTGCCACCTTCCTTTGATCTGCATTGTCAAAAGACATCGTTCTTTTTCGATGAAACTGAACTGATGAAGCGAATTTCCTCAAAGTACAGTGCTCACAGCGCACCTAGTTGGATTCGCCATTGACGTAGGTCTGTGCTGGAGCGAAAATTGCAGGTTGCAGTATCTTAAATGGAATTTTCTCCTTCGCCAGTTCACCTTCTCTGTGCTGCATTCTCTCCCCTTGTCCCCATATCCGTCTTCCTCGGTCTCTGTCTCTTTTTGGTTCTCAACAGCATTACCGGGGCTTTCCACCTGACTTCTCACGAAATTCTTCTTCGAAAATTGAAAATTTTACAGCAAAACCTTCTATCTCTCGTTTTCTTTACTCTCTCTCTCTTTCCATGCGTGCCTGTGTGCGTGTAGCCACGCTTGCGCGTGTGTGTGTGTGCGTGCATGCGTGCGTGTGTGCGTGGGTGTGTGCTGGAGAAAGAAACCTGCCTGGAGCAAAAACTGGGTATGGTATCCTATTTCTTTCTTTCGCTCGCTCTCACATTTGCTTCAACTTTAAATCAAATTAGTCTAATGTATTTCTGATTTCCACATACATAAAATTTTTAATATCTTTATAGCATCTTCAAATAACATTCGAAACCGAGATTCTCCTTAATTTTTATTCTACCACTAATGCAGGCACGTGAACAGGCACGATGTTAAGGTGCGCCGGTTTTCTCACAGGAACTCAAAAGAAGGCGAATGATAAAGATCGAGGGCAGGTAAAGGAAACGTACACAGAACTATGTTTGAGGCAGTTGCTGTGACCATCTGTTGCTGTACAATTAATGTTCTCTGCGCCAGTGTTGATGGACTTATCACTGGGAGTCCTCAGTTTTTACAATGTCGATCTTCTCGTTTGTCAGGTGAGAGCAGAGCACAGGTCTGATGCACTTGCGCTCCGATAACATTTTTATGATGATGTGACACTTCTGCACTCAGGTGTATCTGTGGAGGGCAATCCACGTTTCCACTGTATTCCCTCAACGGTTCCTTCATCCACATATTTCATTTCCACTACACCGAATGCCCTTTGCATTTGTTTAACTATAAATTAAAATAGAACGTTAATCAATGAGAATCTTTTATTAACACACTTCACGTAAGCCTTGAGGGCATCCAAAGTTAACAGACAAAGAAGGAAATAAAAATAGACACTCATACTTTAAGAAATTTCTTTCCAAACTGTTGAAAATCTTGAGGTGTATGCTGGTAAGGAAAGGCTCAGATGTGTGGCAATGGAGAAAATCTGTTCTGCTTTTCTTTTCTTTTTTTTTTCTTTTTTTTGCCTCGTTGCACTGCTGTATGTGTAAGTTAATTCTGTAGTGTGGAGATGAAGAAAAAATATTGAAATCCCAAAAAGTACATTTACGTAAAGAGGAAACATGTGTGCTATGCTCTTAAACTACAGCCGGCTTTCCGATCAAGGTCCGCTCTCAGTGGGTTCAACAAAAAAATTGCCTTCGCTCTCGGGTAACAAGTCAGGGTAAAGCATGCACTCAGAGACCCAGAGAGATGGATGCCCACATGTAACTTTGAAAACAACTCAAACATCGAGACACTGATGGTGGTAGCGCCCTAACAGCTTCTGGCCGCTGGTTCGCAAAAACATGATCTGATGGGGGGACAAGGCAATGGGTGGGCAGATTGCTCACCAACGTGGTTAACGCCGAACGCACATCTTTGCGAGTAGCAGGCGTCTGATTTGGGCAATGGGTTTATGCAAATCATTTGATTAACTTGGGACTGGTAAAATGTCTAACAGCATCCTGCTGTAACTCCTAGAGCAGGTCAAAAGGTCAGCGCACAATGAGTGATTAGCCTAATAGCTTGAAGCTGCAGTAAGTGGAGGAGACCAACCGTAAATGTAAAGGGCATGGTAGCTGAAAATATTTCTACAAAATTGACGCCATGAGTATGTGGGGCAGAACAAATGTTTGATGTTAAATGACTAGTGGCGGGGTGGGGGTGCATCGTTTTATTCTAATAATTGGGTCGTGTTCGCTGCAAGATACTATTTCCACAATCTGGATGGATACACCGTTTCTTTTTTATTGAGATACATGCTTGTATCACCATCCACAGACAAATATTTCACTTTATTCACCATCTCTCCCATTGGCTGAGGCCTTTACAATATAAACTCATGGTTTGCATTCTGCGAGTCTTTTAAATGTCATTAGAGAGCGAATTCCACAAGGACTTGGTACTTTGACTCAAAGTCTTCATCATCAGCAGGCGGTAACGAGTTTTTGCCCAACTGTCATGACAGATTTCCTTTCTTCTTCCTTTCTTAATGTCCTTGGTTGTGGCTGCATTGGACATCCATTTTTCTCTGTGAGTTTGTCTTTGACTAAGCTTTAGCTTCTACTGTGTGTCTGTGTCCTGCAGCATGAATTGCGCAGAGCGATATTCTTCGAGTCTTTTTCTTGGCATTCTGACTGTCAGCCATGATTTTTTTTAAAGCTTTGGCACTCCGTGTGCATGGAATCTACATTTCTTGATTACCTATCTCTTGTCAACAATGTGTAATTATCTCCAGTGCAAAAGACTTTTTTGTAAAAGTGTCTTGTTCTGGTTGAACTGTTTTTGTCTTTAATTTCATTGTTCGGATCGGATGTTTGATTCGCAAGAAGTGAGTTGAAATCTGCTGTGTAGTTATGTTCAGACAACGATTGTCTACAGTAACCTGCACACTTTGCTGAAAGATTCAGCAGACTTGCCTATACTCATCATCTCTGCTCCTAACATACGGGCCTTACCTGCAGCTGACATCTGCCATCCTCTGGCGACTTTTTACCCGAAGGAACCTTCTAGTGTCTGAGTAAATTATTTTTCTGCGAAGTCTGTGTTAAGCCTTTCCCTCAGAGTGGGATGTTGCATTCCATGAATTTCTATTTTTTATATATTTATAAATTATTTTATTTCGTATGAGTGTTGGAGGGGGAGAGACGGTCTAAGTGAATAGAGGTCTCTTCTGCACTAGGGAAATGTGTTCTCTAAATCCTGCATCGATGCAAATACAGTGAATGTGTGTGTGCATGTTATTATGCCTCTTTGTGTGTGTGTGTGTGTGTGTGTGTGTGTGTGTGTGTGTGTGTGTGTAAGAGAGTGAGTATAGTTTTTGAAGCATTTCTATGCTCAAAGAATGACAGAATCTGTGAGATCCCCGTCATTTTACTTGAAAATTATGTCCTGCCTCTCTCCCTGTCTCGCTATCCCTGCTCCTAAAAATAACTTTCCAATTCCGTCCTATTTCGTAAACGTTCTTATCCTCTCTTCCGATCTCTCTGTGTCACCCCCTCACCGACTCCCACCCACACATAACTTCTAGCACTTCTTGCCCCATCCCGTCTCCTGCAGTCACACACCCCTTTCCTAGCACCCCCTCCTCGGGCGGGACATCCGACCTTTCCTAACACCCCACTACTTTCGATTCCAGTTTGGTTTGCAGGGCAGCTGTGGCGGAGAAGTTGAAGAGATAGAGAAAGATGAAGAGCTAGAGAGAGAGCGGGACAGAGCCTGGTATCAGGTCAATAAGCTTGTCAAATCCCATAACCCAAGTGATCTTGTTTTATGAAAATTGTATTAATGCGCCGCCCTCTTTTCCTCACAGAGGCAGGTTCTGGGCGATGGAGGCCGGCTTCATGAACACCGCGAACGACTCTTCATCTGAGGATGAGGAAGATGAGAAAGCGGACAAAAGGGGCAAAACAACAGGAAGATAGGAAATAATAATTTAAGGGCATAAGGAAAAGAGGTGTTGGAGAAAAGAGAGAGAAAAAGGGATAGGAAAGAAGAAGGAGTAGATGGAGGAGGTAAAGAAGACGACGAAGAGAAGAAATTGGATGATGAGGCTGAGGATGATGATAATGATGATCATCATCATCATCGTCCTAGTGTATGGATATTTAAAAATCATCGAAAGTCCAAGGAAGAAGAGATGGAGGCTCAAATCACGAAGCAACAAAAAGAAGCATGATATGTTGTTGCCCAGGCAACAGGAGAGGGTATCGGGAAATGTATCAGTGACGTCAATGTGCGAACAAATTCTTCTACCCGTCAGAGCTCGTTAGCTGCTGTTCACTGCCATGCTATTCTCTCAAATTCTTGTCAAATCAGGAAAATGTTCATCCCTCTTGCCTTTCTCATTCCTTGTTCTTCCTCCTGTCTCTCTCTCTCTCTCTCACACACACACACACTCTTTTTCTCTTCCTCTCTCACAATTAAAGGTATAAAATATTCTGTCATGTCATCTCACGCTGTCTTTCTTGTCTCCTGCACTTTCCCGCGGCTTCTCACTCATGTATGCTTGACACAACAACAAAAACTCATGACATATCCTGTCACTTTCCCTCTGTTTATTTCTTCCACTCTCTCTCTCTCTCTCTCTCTGTCAAGCCGTCACTGTGTCGACATCTTCTCTCTTAAAGTTATTCCATGTGTTTGCGCGCGGGAATTTTCTTTCATGTGCATGTGTAGGTGTGTGTGTGCGCGCGTACACGCCAGTATTACTAAATTTAGACACAAATTTTTATGAATATAAGTAATCAGAAAATATATGCACTCATGCGCCTTAAATTCTCTCTCTATAAGTATGCATATGTAAGATTAAAGGAGAGGACAAAATAAGACACTACTGCTCCATTCCTTAATTTTCTCTCCCTACCTTTATCTCTCATCTCTTTCCTCTGTTTCCGCTCACTTCTCTCTTTCTGCCTCTCTTTCTCTCCCCCATATATATATATATATATAAGGGACAACACAAGACCACAATGGTGTGTACAATAACAGCTGACATATTTATGTTTGAGTATTCTTCGCACAAATGTTACTCTGAAATTCTCTGGAAGACAATCAATTTCAATTAGAACCAAAGATCACGAACAAGCATTTAGTCTTCTTTTTTGAACTGCCTCTTTTCAGACTCGATGAGAAATGATGAAGTCTATATTGTAGGGGCAGTCTGTGGTAGGTAGCAACTAGAGTTATTACCATCCTCACCCAGTTTTGTCCGACTTGGTGTCTGGCCTCTCTCGGGAGCTGAATTAATATCGTATCTCGCTCTGCCCTCGACACTGGAGTCTGAGCACTTTACTTTATAGGTCACTTTTTGCCCGATTATTTTGTTTCCCTGTAAACAGGGATCAGTATGGTGCCATGTCGATTTTTTTCGGATTCGTGACTGATGGACAACAAACAGTTACAACTAGACCTATATGGAAGATCTGCCTGAGGGGGAGGGGGAATAATGTTCATACTAAAACCTAAGCAGTGTCGTATTCATCGGTCGAACAGCGACAAAAACTGAAAATTACGAATTGATTTTTCTTCACTCGTCCACCACACCGTAGTCTCGTCAAATACGAAACTAAAGTTGCCTAACTCTTGCAAGCGAAGACGAAGTGCACAACATGGCGTGATCGATAATATGACTTGGAATGGGCAGTGCCACTAAATCCCCTCAAAAGCCATTAAAATAGGTTGGATTTGAACAGCAACGGCGTTTTTCATTCCAGCCGATCTTCACTGCTTATGATTCTTTTTCTAATCTTACGAACTTAAAACGAAAATTCCAGATTAAACCAATTTATGTTACTTTTAATATAGCTCTGTGAACGTTAATTCACTGGTATATTTACGAGTTCTTAAAAAGTGTTAGCAGCAGTTATGCAGACAAAGGAATAATGATCATTGTTCTGATAAAAGTTCTTTGTCCTCTCAAACAATCTATATAAGAAAAGAAAAGCATTAAAACAGGCAAACAAAAAAAAATTTTTTGCCACGCAGACCACCTCCCGATATCAGACACATTTTGCTTGCCAGGGCTGCTGGCGAGTCACGTGATGGGAAGTGAGCAAACAGTGTCCCACCAACCCGCTATGACCGAAATGGAGGGAACCTGATGCGCAAGCATAGATAACTTGGAATTCCTGAGAGACATGCTTTTGACTACTCCTATCTCCTCGTCCAGAAGAGCTCAGCATCTCTGTGATCGATGCGGCCCCTTGGCTTCCGCTAGCAAGCGCCAGAAGTTATTGTCTTCTCTCGGCCTGACACTCGCTTAGGCGCGTTGAAACGCGCGAAGACAACCTGGTAGATATTCTATCACACATTTTCTCGGCAACAGACTATATTTTTCAAAAGTTTTGTCTCAGTAAATGAATATGCCAGACGCCAGAAAATTGTCTTCTCTCAACAAACAGGAATTACCTCATTTTTATGAGGATGCGAGGTGGAGGCCGAAGAGAGAAAAGAAAGAAGTCTCCCTTGGCCCTTTCCTTCCATTCTGTCTCCTAGTCTGGTCAGGCTGAAAATATTACGGCCACCTTGGGTGTCTGAAAGTAACAAGTCTTTCATAACGCACCTATTGGAAAGATCATAATTCTGTCAACAGCAGAAAAAAGCCACAAGTAATGGCATCTTTTCTACCGTCTGCTAGATAAGGCGTGTGTAGGGGAGTCCGCCATTTTTCCGTCATGCCTTCGCCTAACAGACATCATAAACTAAAAAGGAATCTTGGGAATACCTCGTCAGAGATGTCCTCTATATTTCGCGATCGTCCAAGATGGATCCTGCTTTTAATCGCCGAGAAAGTTTTAAAGCCTCAAGGGATGAGATGTTCTATCAACTGAAAGAGAAATAACTGGCCGCTAGGTGGCATACTAATCCAGTAAAATAAATAAGCATAATCTCGTGAAGCGTCCTGTTTGCTTACCAGATCATTTTTCTTCTTGCTTTTATGCAAAGGATTAGGACTCTTTTTTGTGTCTTTTGATCAGGAGCTAGCTGCCCAACATGTTTCAAAAAAATTCTAATTATTCTACGCAATCAAATTTAGAAATCGCTTTTATTCCATTTACTCGCATTTTACAAGCGCATGAGAAAAATTGAACAAAAGTACGGCTTAAACAGTTTATCTTGTTTAAAACAATTTTTTAAAGTTCTTAAAGTGTGTTGTGCACTGTGTCTCTGTATAACTGATTATCATATGAATAACATAAAAGTGTTTAAAAAGTGTCATGCAGCTGGCCCCAGATTCTACATTACTGTCCCTGAATATCATTCCTTCCCGAACTCCGTCTCTGCCGGTCTGTCTGTTTCACACACACACACACACACACACACACACACACACACACACACACACATGTATGTTATATACACACCTACATGATGACATAAATACACACATATAAACACACCTACACGAACAGATATTTATTTCTATAGAGTCATATGTCGCTTGGCTGGTGCTTGTCTTTGAGGGAAGCACATGGACGGACGAGGCAAATGACAAGACCAATCGGTTGTGGTTCGCTTGGAAATGAAGATGGGCGCCACCAAGTGTATGAGCCCAGAGACAGGACCATATATATTTTATATATTCACGTGTGTATAAATATAGATATACACGTTTCTGTGTAGGTTTGTTTTATGTGTGTGTTTGTCCGTGTATATTTACTCGTGTAAGTATCTAATCGTGTATTTATTTATTTATTTATATGTGTGTGTGTCTGTGTGTTCGAATACAGATATGTGTACTTGCGTACACACGCATTCATACTGTCTGATGATAAGGATAACATCTTTGAATCATTGTTTTCCTCAGGAATTCTTTTTGTTTTAATTATCTGCGTAAAGTTTAATCATATTTTTTCAATTCTCTTGTAATTCGCAGCATGCAGCCCGCTGGTGCAGTAATCCAATTATTTACTTTACAAATTTTGCTTTTGTTTTTTGAACAACTAATTTTATTTTTAAGGCACAAAAAAATTGTTTGTGATTTGTTTAACAGCGCCTAGTCATCGCTATCGTGGTCGATTACAGGCTCTCAAGAAAAACAACTTTTGCAACAGCCACCAGCCACGCTCACAGACTCACGCAGTTTTGTGCTTCCACTGCTCGTGTAGGTCAGCAGAGAGCATTTAAAAAAAAACTAAAATATCGTAGACAGAGAAAGATGAAAGAAACCCTGATGGCTCTTTCAAAGTTTCAAAAGTTTTCTAACGGCGTATATAATGCAAAGTCATGTACAGAACAGAAATGGCAAAGCAAAACAAAAAATCATTGGGGGAGTAAACACTTGTCACGCCCGAATTCCCGATATTATAAGTACAAATACCTTGCAAGAAAGAGGCATGAGCTCCCATCTGGCTTATTCTGGTGATTTCTCAACGTTTGAACCATCCATCGTTTCCATAATTTCTTCTTAAGGACCCATTGATAATCAACCATGCCACGGTTGATACACGCTGTACCTATCTACTGCAACACAAAATACATAACAACAATATATCAAACTATGCATTAAAATAACTGTGGTCATTCTCTAGCCAAAATATTCGCCTGTCAGCTAATCGATCCATCCATGGACCGTGTAAAGTCCGCACACAGACATGGACTTAAGTGCAAAGTCTTATCGACACACTGCGTGGTCTGGCAATGGCTAGTCAAACAGGTGGCGCTGTCTTCCCTGGCGAGTGGCATCAGGCAGATGCTAAGCAAAGTCACGGTCTACACAGCACGGAGGAGTGTACAAGCCCGGTGATACCGACACTAGTGGGGTCTGATTTCCCAAGGAGCGGATCCTAAAAGAACTTCGTCCACACTGAGCATTGCTGTGCAAACTTCCAGCCATCAGCCAACTCGAAATGTGTGCTCGGACTCTGAAACTTTCCTGATAAACTTCCCTCGGCGTCCACCGGTTTGCTTGAGGACACGCACAGTGAGTGAGTGAGTGAGTGAGTGAGTGAGTGAGTGAGTGAGTGAGTGAGTGAGTGAGTGAGTGAGTGAGTGAGTGAGTGAGTGAGTGAGTGAGTGAGTGAGTGACAGTTCTAATTGTGTAAGTGACAGAACTGAAGAAGGAAAGATAAGTTTTGGACAGACGGATAAGCAGACAGACACAAAGCCATGAAAACCTGTCAGACAGACAAGAAGACGAACAGACAGAAGGATGTGTAGAGAATAACAACGATGGCAGGTTACCAAAGGAATGGCGTACGATAAAAAAAGTGTTTATTCTGGGAGCAAGACTTACATTAAGGGAGCTTACTGCGGGCTGCTTGTGGGGGAGACACCTCGGCTTGAGCGTCTACACTCTGTGTAAACTTTCCTCTCACTCACTTTTAAAGCTGAATAAACATTTGCAACTCCCGGGTGGCTCTGTGTTCGTCACAATGGACACCACTTACTTCACACGGGCTAGAGGGCAAAATATTTAATTGAAAACAGTTGTCAGGGGAAAACTCAATTCTGAAACACGCATCGAAAAACGATCCTTGCTAATGGTCGTCTGCATTCTGGATGTCTTGTGGAAATCTGAGTTTTCCCACAACCAAAAGGAGAAGATAAGTCAATAAAATGCTGTCAGGTCAGCTTTTAAACAATGTTAATACACGTTTGTCATTAAACCGTGTCCTAGTTATTGAACTAACTGCTAGGTTTATTATAAAATTTTTCTTTTAAAAAAACATTAAGTGTAAGCTAAGATAATGAAAATGCCATCAATTGTTGGTTTTGCTTAAAAGGAACTTGTCCAGTGGACGCCTAGTTGAGAGTCAGATGTTCTCATGAAAAAGTAAAGAAGTAAAACTGTATTGTCTCATGATCTGTTCTTCCGTCTACAATAAAGAGAGTTTTTCTACAAAGAAGAACAATAAGATTGATAGAGACATCGTGTCTTTGTCCCTTCCTTTCTGTCATTTTACTTATTTGATTTTTCTCTACCTCTCTCTCCTTTATTTACTTCTCTCTCGTTCTAGCTGTCTCTGTAATTCCGATATTTTTTTACCTTTTAGTTTCGTTCTCTGACATTGTCTGGAAAAGGTCGACAGTCTCATACTTTGATTTTTTTTCTAAGTTCGGTGCTTTGTTGTCTCTCGTTTAGTCTACTTTCTTTTTTTCTTTTTTTTTTTCTTTTTTTTTTTGTTCCAGCACAGACACTACACATGGCATTTCGATTATTTCTCTTGTCCTAATTTAAGAAAAAGTAGCATAGTCGTGTATCTATGACACTGACTGTAAGTGGTTCACAGATTCTAGGGAATAGCACGTGGAAGACGGCGCCTGATGGTATTTTTCAGATCCCTTTTATCTTCTAGTTGCTCAGCCTTCCCTCTGCTGCTAAGGACTGGCTGAGGGTGAAGTTTTGTTTTCTTATCACGTCCCACCTTACTCTTCAAACCTAGAGCACGTGAAGCTACAGAGCGCATTTTCTTCTGTATTTAAACTGTGTAAATTATCACGTTTATTTTTTTTTATCCTCTACCTCGTTCCATATTTCTTCTAAGTCTTTTGTTCTCTCGTCCACTTTTCATTTCTACTCATGTTTCTCAGGATCCAATCACAGCCATCAACCAGCGTTTGAAATTATTCCTCCAGGTTTTTTTGTTCTTTACTCTTCCTCTGTTTTGCTCTTTAAGTTCATCTTTCAGCGACGTTAGAAGCTGCTTGACAATGTTCAATCAATCCGTGCTCTGTGCGCCTCCTAGGAAGGAAGTCAAAGCATTTCTCAACATTGTAGGAAGTCACGTTCCCTCCACGAGAATGTTGGAGAACAGGAGTAAGGGGGGGGGCGAACTCATATTAACCAAGCCTTAAGCACACAGCAGATGAAAACGCAATCAAGGGGAGATAATGGAAAATTATGTGCCCCTCCTTCTCCTGTTTTGCAGGAGGCTATGATGAATGTTTTTCGTGGGATAAGTCCCCGCTTTGCCGCTTCTAACGTGATCTCGCGCGTTCTCGCGCGCGTAGACGAACGGCGGGCACGCGCGCAATTGTTCGCCGCGCGTCACAAAACGTGCCGCGTGCTGCCCGCTTGGCGACGATATAATGGCGATCGCAAAGAGTTAAGTCCTTTTAGAAACCACAAGTATTTTGCGACTCGATTAGCCAAACACACACGTCGCTTAGCGAGAAGTGAAAGAGCTGATCATCCTCTGTGTGTGTGCGTGTACGTGCGCGTGCGTGTGTGTGTGTGTGTGTGCGTGAAAGAGAGAAAAGGAGTGTAAACGCATAACGAATGTTGAATAACATTTTGCTCGCTGAGATCCTTTGAACTGAAAACGTATTTTAGTTTGATAAGTGAACACACAACACCTCACATTTTGTAAAATGCATGAGCTGCACGGTTTTAGGTTTTTCTATCTCTTGTGTAATAGTTTATCCAGTTGCTTCAAATGCACGAACGCGCAGACACGCAGGATTACAAGAACTCTGGAGTCTAAGTATTTTATATACTATGTAAAAATCGTTGAAAGTGAACATAAACCTCATGAATTCCGCCTACACACTCGCTATGACACACGCGCGCACGCATACACTCACACATGTATATATATATATACACACACAAAAATACATACAAACAGTCTTTTTTTTCTTTTTCGGTGTGGACAATTATATATATATAAAATTAAAACATAACAAAACCAGTAAAGTGAGATAGAGAAAACGCACATCGTTTTTCAATACCCCTTTAGAAGCATCGTCCATCACAATCTGGCACGCACGTGTAAGCATAAAAATCACAAAGCATAAAACTAAAATTCTCGCTTACACACTCGCTATCTCACACACACACACACACACACACACACACACACACACACACACACACACTGCAGACAAAATTAATTTTTAAAAATCAGAGATAAAGAAAAAAGAAAGTTTATATCATTTTCCATGGCCCCTTCACATTTCTCGAAGAATCGTTTATCACAATCTGACACGCACGTGCATGTGTTCATGTCTCCATGCTCAGGCGCATGCGTGCACGATAACCATGAATTAGCCGCCCCTGGCCATTCAGCTTCACGCCGCTGACAGTTCACTCACCAAACAAAACTTTACACCGACCAATAAACATCCTTCCGCATGCGCGCACACACACGAGCGCGTGGTCCATGCTGATGTGTAAGCTTGGTGTGAGTGCACAGTCGCCACTTGGTTTCATAAGCGTTTAGCAAGCAGCTAAACTGCCGTTGAAATTAGCAGGTTAGCTGATTGCTACGAGTAGACCATCTAGCTTGATGGTATCGGCCTACACAGACTCAGACTCTACACGGACTTGTATTACTGGACTGCTTGCAGACGATTTTTTTCAGTGAAGTCATAGAACGAGGCTGGTTACGAAATAGCTTCCGGTTTAGTCACGTTTCAGTTTAACTACTAGAACGAGGCTGGTTACAAAATAGCTTCCGGTTTATTCACATTCATAGTTAAGGCTCGCCGAGACTAACAGCGGAGAACTTCGCTTGAGGCTCAGCGTTGGTCTCGGCAGACAGACAGCAATCCACCTATACACGTCCGTGGACTCGACCTCCAAACCCTAACCCTTACCCTTACTCTAAACTAACCCCACAAAGATACTAAAATACGACTTATGCAATAATCCTAGTCCTAAACTGTTCAATCTAATGAGGCAAAACACACATGAGAACAAACAAATAAAAAGAAACAGACGTGTGATGAACAATGATGAGAATCAACCCTTGGCATTAGATCAAACTGAAAATATAGGAGAATAGTGTTTGTCACTGTGATTTAGAAGCTCCGGAGAAAGTTATACACTAATATATTTATATACAAGTCAACCAGCAGGAAAAGAGAAGTAGTCCCCCAGGCAGGCCACTTTGTCTTCTCGCTGACTCGCGTGCCGAGCCGCTGTATCGTGCCCTCCATAGTCAGCCTCTGTTTATCCGGACGACATTTCAGTCAGGTCATCCACGTGCAGGTCGTCCGATATGCAAACTCCCTGAAAAGTGGACTGGCAGCAATAGCTGGTTAGGAGAGGACTCCAAGTAAGGCGAAACTCAAACAAAGTGTGACAACACAATGGTTGTCATCAAGAAACAACATGGAGAACCAATGTACGAGCGGTCGTACTTCGATTTTGTCCCTCCGTAAAAGGTGGTCCTTTTATGTTCGTTTCTCGTGTGACATTTTGTCATTTATCTGTACGGGGAAGAATAACTACGGTCCAGGCACCCAATGGCGCAATCATTGTGGGCCTCTAGCGGAACAGCCGACACAAGAGTGTTGACTTAAGTGAATAGGAAGTGTGACAAAAGAGGGAAAATGAATACAAGATGCCATCCTGGTCCAGATAAACAAATCGTTGTGATGTGGTCTGCTGTTTCATCTCTTCTTCTAGCTTTTAAACTAATGAGCAGTCAGAAAAAAGCTGATTAGACACAGGCAAAAATGTCTCCACATATATATATATATATATATGTTAATGCACATTCTGATCGCCACCAGCAAAGACTAAGACAATGAACAGTAAAAATTTGACATCATGCCATTTGTAGATTAACTGAAGTTGAAAAATGCATGACTTGCAGCTTTCGGACCAAAAACACAGACAAACAAACAAATAAAGATAAAGAAGACCTATTTCTGCACCTTCTAATGACTAGGCATATAATGTATTAATTTCATGTCCGTTTTACTTAGCATCTAAGACAATGTCCCAGCAATGCATGTATCAAAGACACTCTTTTGACTCGCAACTAACAATTGTCATTTTAGACACATTAAGAGGTCAGCTTGTTCAGGTTTTTTTCAAGGGAAACTAACTCACAATTTGTTAGTAAGCGACGGTTACAGTGCTGGTCCCTTACCTTCTGTCTTTCTGCCATCGACTGCGCATGTAAATAACACGCTGATTAAATGGTCTACAGCAACACTACAGTTACAAGTTTGTTTGTTTGTTGTTGTTGTTGTTGTTTTTGTTTGGTTTGGATTTTGTTTTTGTTCTTTTCTTGTCAGTTCCCCTTTCTAATTCAGGATACAAAATTTGATGATACCAAACTAGTCTCCAACGAAATGCTTTTAGATACACACATGCACACACGTACACCCACACGTGCTCATTTATAAGCGAAAGTACATAAAAACACAAAATCCAGTTTATTGATTTATCCATATATATATATATATATAACCAATTACCTTGTTCATCATTCTAATCAACATCAGCCAACAAATAAATACAAGAAATGCTTGCTATTTAAGAGCGTTCATAGATCGCCATAATGTTATAGGCAGAGCATTTAAAAAAATATTTTTCATTTCATCACTCTAACAGTATTTAAAAAAAGCATTTCTGTTACTTTGAACCAAGCAACGCAAATCCAATAAGTAAAAGCATAAAGACGGACAAACAGACAAATAGACAGATAGACAGACAGACAAAGAGATAGACAGACAATGATGTGTGACCCAGTCTGACAGCGGCCGACTGAGCATGAAAATAAGGCGCTGATCGAATGGCCACTGATAATGCTCCAAGTTGATAGCCTTCATAACACTGCCTTCTCTTTCTTTATTTGTTGCCCCGCACGTCCAGAGTTATGTCCCTTAGACACGCGTGTGGCTCAGTCTTGGCGACAGGCTTGTAGACGACCAGAGTAATAGTTTTTTTTTCGTTGTCTCCCGATCACTCTTGATCCCTATCCCCAGCTCAGTACATTTTCTTATCGAACACACGCACACGCACACACATGCGCGCAAACACACACACACAAATTTTGTCGAAGGGGAACAGATTTGTTGGATGTGTGACTGTATTTCTGTGTGTGTGTGTGTGTGTGTGTGTGTGTGTGTGTGTGTGTGTGTGTGTGTGTGTGTGTGTGTGTGAGAGAGAGAAAGAGAGAGAGACAGAGAGAGAAAGATAGTATGCTTGTGTGTACGTGTGTGTGTAAGAGAGAGAAAGATAGTATGCTTGTGTGTGTGCGTGTGTGTGCGTGTGTGTGAGAGAGTGTGTATGTGTGAGAGAGAGATGCGTGTGAGGTGTGTGTGTGTGTGTGTGTGTGTGTTAGGAAGGGGACTGTCGAGGGTAAACTAGTAGCTTGTTGCATACTAATGATCTAGAATTAAGAGATTCTAATTAAGGTTTCAGACCAAACTTACTCGTTGAACTTTAATACTGTTGTGTCGCATGATCTCAGTTCAAGGACTCTCGACGACTCAATGACCTTACAGGCCGCATTCATCAGGTGATAACAATCTCGTATCACTCATCACGCAGGCACAACAGTTAACTCTTTGCATGTCTCCAAACCTCAGATTAGCCAGGCTGTGGTGAAAAGATATGTGAATGACGTCAATGGTGACGCTGTGGTGTAAAGGTGAGCGAATGACGTCATTGGTGGGGCTTCGGTGGAAAGGTGAGCGTGTGAATGATGTTGTTACTCTTCAATGACGTCATTCTGCACTTGAGGTTCGTCCTCGTGACGTCATTTTCCCTGTTACCTCCCACTGTTAGTTCCCTCTGTTTGCTCCGTCTGCTAGCTCCCTTTGTTTGTTCCCTCTGCTACCTCTCTCTTCTCCGTTTGCTCCCTGTGCTTGCTCCTTCTGTTAGCTCCCTCTGTTAGTTCCTATTCCTTTAGTTATTTCCCTCTGTTAGCTCCCTCTGCTCCCTCGATTTACTCGCTCTATTCGTTCCCTTTCCCCGTCGTTATTGACTGCAAACGTACAACATCACAAGCACAGCATGGAAATGATGATGGCGGTGACAAGACGGATGCTTGATTCACAGGGCACTGAGTGATGTTTAGGCCAAGGCGTCGGGGATGAAGAATTGACAGATCGACAAAGAATGAGGAAATGGACAATAAGAAATAAAGACAGCGCAAGACGACTTTTAAAGGTCTTCGACTTTTTTTTTTCTTTTTTTAAAAATTTTTCACTGTCAATCTTTCACTTTTTCCCCCCATAGTCCGTTTTGTCGACTTTGTCAATCTTTCTAGATCCTGACATTTGTTGCCGACATCCCCATCTTCCATAGATCATGATTTATAAAAAAAAAAAACTACCTACATTGTATGGCTTTGTTTCGATTCCCCGCTGTATCTCGGTGCTGCTCCTGTTAAAAGTCCAATCTATTTTCTTTCAGATAGGAGGTCAGAACAGTACAGAAAAGAGATAGTATCTTCGACCGTGTGACCGAAATGACTGTCTATGACAGGTTAGTACCGCGTGTTGCCATAGTGACACTTAATGATCTTCGCAACAACTTCAACCTTTTGTCAAACTTCCTCTTTGCCTCTCCTCTCCTTATAATGTACCCCACACATTTATTTCTTTGTGCACTTAATCACAAACAGACTCGTTAGCGCAACTATTTTCCCGCCCAATCAATCATGAGAAATATTCGAGCTTCCAGAAAATTTGAAAAAAAAAGAAAAAAAGCAGATTCAATCATTAAAATTATTAATTTGCTCGAAAAGTGGAGAGCGCTGAATTGTGAACACTTTACTTCAAAGAAGCGACACCTTTAGCTGAAGCTGTTAACAGGCTACGGCCTAAAGTTTTTAAAAATCCGTTCGTTGAGTCCAAAATGTACAAAAAAAAAAAAAAAAAAACTAAATCAATGCCCTCTTGAGTGCTTAGATCGATCTCCAGGCGGAAATTTTACTGGCTTCGGCTTAATGGTGAACTTAGTGCCACTCTATCTAAACTTTCGAATTTACGGAGGTAATGTGTGGGTGCTAGGAGAGTTCGTTTTGATTCCCACCGCTGAGAGCGATTAAGTGAAAACCGCACTGCCCTTGAGAACGAGTTTAATTCCTTTTACGTCATCCGTCTTTGTACAGAAGTGGATCTCTTCCTTCCTTCCTGCTGCTTTGGTTCGCCTGTCATCACTTGTTCCCACCTGTCAGTGGCTGCATGTCAATCTATCTGTACGCGTGTGTGAATTAGTGTGTATACTTTATTCTAATATTTTATTAGAGTGAGTTTAAATTTTATTACCCTTATCCTTGTACCCCTATTAGCCATTACGATCTCATTCAGATAAAAATAAAACATATTTTATATATGCAACTTTTCATGACATTATATTTTAGCCCATATATTTATACTTACACCAGCACGTACGCACAAACATATACACAAGCACAAATGCATATACTTATTCAAAGAGCCCCAAACCGTACATTAAATTAATCAGCCTATTTACAAACGAAAAAAAAAACCAGAAGCATTATTCAAAAAGCGATGCAGCTGCCATGTTTCACAACGGTGCTTCTTTTTTCGTTGCAAAATTCAATGGCTGCAGATGCGATTAAACTGGTGCTAATAGTTCATTAGCCAGCAGAAAAAACAAATCGGATGAAAGAGACGATGTTTTGTGAGAAAATTTGTGACAACGAGTTTGCGTGTTTGTTTATCGTTAGGGGTGGGACACGGCTGATTGGTCAACAGGAGATCCGGGCTGTCATGAGCGTTTGCAAAGTTCTTGTCTTCGCTCAACGAGGCAAAAAGCCTGAGCTTCTATCGGGACAAGACAGAGCGCTGCAACAGTCAATAAATGAAATACAGAAATAAATGAGGCGACATTCGTGAGAAATGAATTTTAAAAACCCCTCCGTACTGTGTTTCGAGGAGAGAAAGAGTTTCTGGATGCTGCTGATTGCACAGCGGTCCTGCGAATCTTGCGTGTTTTCCTTTCATTTGCCTGACTGATTTACCGGCCTCCAAAACCAATATTATTAACAGAATTAAAAGACTTGGCTCCGAAACGTATTACCTTTGCGTTGTGCCCTGTATTTACCTTGCAATAGGCGGCTGACAGAACTCTATTTTGCGAGGAGGTGGCACGTTCTCAAACGGGCCAGCAGGACAAGAGGAACTGTTGGGTGACGAACGCAAGTTTTACGAGGACTCTGGCCAAAACACCCCAATTAACTGGACTTCTCTCTTTTCCTTTATCTGGATCTTGTTTGGCGGGCTTTCCAGCAGCGCCATTTTGCTGTTATTCTTACACTTGTGGAAATATTTTGTCCGCGGACTATTTTTCTGCCGCTTACGGAGTTAGTTGTCTATTTGCCTACTTAGCTCAGAGCGGTGGTAAGTCAGTGCAGCACAAAATGAGAACGGATGAAGAAGACGAGGTTATGAGAGATGGGGCTGGAGTGGCGGTGGCGGTGGCGGTGGTGTCGGAGTGGTTGTGTTGATGAGAGGGGGACGATGACTGTACATGTAGCGGGGATCCACTCAAGCACGTGCATAAAACACAGAAAGGTAAAAAAAATTAATGGAATGAAAGATTTAATGGCGAGAGAGACAGTCAAGAAAGAGTGAGACGATTGGATAGAAAGCATTTTGTTGGTGGTGGAGAGGGACTTATGCTACACAGACGGGGATGGTCGATTCGTCATCAAACAGTTGTAATGCCATTTCTGTAACTGAGAAACATATTTATGTCTGCATGTATTATACTTTCTATGTCTATATGCGTGTGTGCGTTCTCGCATGTATTAATTTTCTTCCTCCTTTTTTTCTTCTGTTTTAATGTCCGTTTGTCGTTGTCCATCAATCCAAGCCTCGGCTTTCTATGCATTACCTGTGTGTGTGTGTGTGTGTGTGTGTGTGTGTGTGTGTGTGTGTGTGTGTGTGTGTGTGTGTGTGTGTGTGTGTGTGTGCTTATCGATCCCTCAACCTGTTTACAATAAATTAGTTCTTATGTATAAAGTATTCATTCTTTTCACCACGAGTACCGCCACCACCGGAAGACAATCTTATTATTCGTTTGTTCACTTTAATACTAAGGCGATGGCCACATGTCAGTGAAATGCCCGAGGTGTGTGTGGAGAGGTGGGTGAGTGCATGCGTCTGTGCGTGCGCGTGTGTGTTTGTAAGTGTAAACAAGGAACAAGCAAGGGCAGTCGATGCGTTGAAATGTTTTTTTTTCCTTGCAGGAAGTAGGCCAAGGGAGATAAACTAGGCAGATGACATTAGACTCGACAAGAGAGGGGTGGGGAGGGCGTCTCAATATTTCCCACCCTACCACTGCGTCTGACAGGAACTGGGGCCAGTATTGAAAATGAGATGTGACAAAGGAACCGCAGGTCATCCGCAAAATTTCTCCCTCCTCACTCGGCTGCTGACTCCATCAGGTCCGATATGTGACAGTCGGCCGTCTGCGATCTTAAGCTCGCCTGCGTTATGAATGCCATGAGCGTATCAAGGGATTTCCTCCCTTTCCGCAACGGCCTAAATGGAATCGAAAAACTTGGGTACGATTAGGTTATTGATATTGGCATGCAATTTAATCCTCGCTGGCTTTTGTCTGAATTTCACGTTGGTGCGCACCACCCACCCCTTTCCTTGTCATTTATTTGCAACATTCGAGGGTAACATTTTGGCGGGTAGTACCCCTCACTACACTGATTTTTTTTATAAAATTCTTTTGACATACGGGTACTGCTCAGCTTTAATACCACACTATTTACAAGCCCTATGAAGAGGCCAAAAAATTACCCCGACTGACAGTAAAACAAAATACCAGTCCTAAATTCACTAATCTAAACTTTGCTACTTCACCACCAGAGAGAAGAATAGCTTTAAAACTAAGGTGGCGAGAGAAATGCAGAAGTGAAGGTAAAGAAAATAGAAGACCGCTAGATAACCAATCTAGCAATATTTTTCTTCAAATCAATCGTGTCACACGAAACCAAAATCTCAAGAATGAGAGTTAACGGTATCAACTATACTTAAAGACCCTCTTACATGCACGTGCTGTTGAAGTGTAATGAAAACAAACAAGAAAGAGAAGAACTCTGACAGGTCTTAGATAAATATAAACTAACATTACTAGTTGGCTTAACTCACCCGAAGAGCTATGGCATACTATATTGTCTTTAGTGGTAACAATTGTGGCAAGCCAGCCAACCACATTCTAAATTGATGTAAACAGGCAATGAGTACAAACTCGATAACATTTCCCTGAAAAATCTGTAAAAACTGAAGGAAACAAACTCCCTCCCCCGTAAATTAATAAAACTAACCTAGTATAACTATATAATTAATTTAAAACATCTTTGAAACAACTAAAGCCATGGGAAATATGAGGTTAAACCATACAAATGCCATTTCTACATAAAAACAAAAGCAATATTGAAAGTAATAACTGTAAACGCTATGGGTCTTTTAAGCAATAAACAGTAAAACTAAGTAAAAGTCTTGAATATATAGGAAGAGAGCAGGACACCACCAATGCGGACCTGGCAGGACTCCATCAACAAGAGACCGCAATAAAGACAGCAACAGTGTCACAGTGATCTCATCCCTTTAACATCTATCCTAGACCCCTCCCTTCCTTCCTCCACATCCCCATGTTCCCCCACATCCCAAATACCTACAGTGCGAAATCAAAAGCTTCCCTTCGAAAAACAACAAAAAGCCTTTACCAGCCGGGTTACTGGAATAAGCTTCCTAAAGATAGCATAATGTATTTTGTAATCCTGCGGAGCAGACATACTTTTATTTCACTTTTTCACCCGGTTCAGAGGCCGGAGCTGTAAATAGCTCCCAAGACACAGACCTTTAATTGATGTCCAGACCTTCTATCTGTGACAGATCCCCGCTTCATTTCCGGTCTGTGGCACTTTTTGGTTCTTTAAAGATTGATTTACCAGCATATCACTAAAAATTACCTTCAGGTATTCTCAAAAGGCAATCTCTCACCTGTGCTCCAAGTAGTCTTCGATCGGAATTTTGCTTTAACTTCTGTATTTCTATGGCGCCTGATTACAACTTCCGGTATCGTCTCCTTTAGAGCACCTGAAAGAATTAAACAATTAGTTTTGCAGTCATATATTAAGAAAAAAGATTCTTAAATAACGATGCTGGAAAAAACACAAGAGGCAAATAAATCAAGAACAGAAAATGTCGATAGTACACAATCCGTATGAACTCCAAGATTTCACACTTTCCGCAGCAGAGGCGAGGCGAGCGCTGCTGTTAACGGGTTTTTCTGTCGATTGGAAATGGCCTTTGCCCTGGCCTTTGCCCTGACACCTCAGGGGTGACAAGCTTTAACGAGTAATGGAATCCGCACTACCCTTTAATAGGGTCAGTGCTTGTTTGATCTGGTCATACATAACTCCTCGCAACTAAGCCCACAGGAACCCGATGGTGACAGGCTCTGTATGGGTCGTGTGCAAAGTTGTTACAGGGCGGCCAGACCTAGGCTCATGCGGAGTGATAGGTTCACAGATACTTTAATGACCATGAGAGTACAGACTAAGTGGTTTCATCATCATCATCATTCCTTGCTACTCCTCGAGGAGCATAGGGTCGCAACAACACCTCGCCAGCGGACCCGGTTTTGGGCAGCCCCCCCCCCTCCGTTGGGCCCATCTGGTTCCGCCATCGTTTGCCTCGGTCTCTACTGATCTTTTCCAAGTCTGTTTTGGCCTCCCAACTCTTCTCTTCCCCTGAGGGTTCCAGTCAAGTGCCTGCCTCGCAATGGTGTCAGCTGGTTTGCGCAGGGTGTGTCCTATCCAGCCCCACTTGCGCTTTTTGATGTCTTGACTAGTTACATTCTGGTTAGTTCTTTCCCACAGGCTGCTATTAGAGATCTTTTCAGGCCATCTTATTCCCGACTAAGTGGTTTGACAGATGTCAATAAAGTAGAGACTTCAGAAAAACAGCATATTTTGTGGATATACACCAAGTCAACCTTTACAGGGCATACGAAGTACGTCCTTGTCCAAAGAAAATTGCAAAGTTATTAATAATCTCATTTTGCAGCTTGGTGTTAAAATACAACCTTTCATATGTACTTGTACAGATTTACAGATTTATTGATTTTAATAATAACAATAATAATAATAATGAACATTTATATGGCGCTTTTACATCGATTTACTCAAAGCGCTTGACAGAAATAATGTACAGAAGTAAAACTGAATTATCAACAACCATGTACCCATATTCACATAAAACAGACACGCACACTTCTTCCACAGAAAACTCCGCTCACACACGAAATAAAAACTGACACACGTTAGACATGTTCATGGTCAGGACAGGGTCTCAGTCGCTGTTCGGAAAAGTTACGTCTTCAGTTTAAAGGACTGGCAGCCAGTGAAGAAAGCGAATGATGGGGGATATATGTAAAAGAAAAAGAGAGGGTTTACTGGCGAATGTAAGTGAGGACAGGATTGAGGACAGATACCGTGAGACTGACAAGGGAACAGCCTGAGGCTAAAACCGTAAGACATTCCGCCCAGTCATGATGGCCAGCAGTAAACATCCGCCATCGAAGACAGGGCCTCCTGCTTTAGGGTGACAAGGATGTCTTAGACCGGTGGACGCAGTACTGCAACGACCTTTAACTTTCCAAACAACCTCCAGGACAACCAGGAGACGAACCAGAAGATCCAGAAGACCTGCAAGTCCTAGTCAAAGAGGTCGAGTGAGCTATTTGGAGCCTGAAGGCATGAAAATGCCTTGGGATCAACAATGTTGCAGCCGAGTTAATCAAATGTGGTAGAGAAGAGATAGTGAAGGCTTTTACCACACTGTGCCGTAAAATTTGGGCAACTAAGGAGGGGCCACAAGAGTGGACGCAGTCGCTGGTCACATCTCTTACAAGGAAGGGAAACGTGAGGCAGTGCCAGACATATCCAAAGATATATTAATCATCAGAATTAGTTTATGCTGAAAGTGATTTTGAAACCCAACACGCTGGCAGCGAAGACGCTGTTAGCTGACGATCAGGCTGGATTTCGGGCCTAAAGAAGCACTTTAACAGCTAAGTCCTAATCGGAAAAACAGTCTTTTAAATACCTGGGCGCGGCCATCTCAAAGGACGGTAGCTGTGCGGCTGACGTCTGTGTCAGGATCACGACAGCAACAGCGGCGATGGCCAGGCTCAGCAAGCTGCGGGACACCAGAAGTGTCAGCCTCCGCACCAAATTCACAGGCTTTACAAGTCTCTCATTGTGCCATCCATGCTGTGGGGTTGCTAGCCGTGAACCTCGCTAACGGGATCGGAGCGACGGATCCATGTGTCGGAGATGAAGTGCTTCCAAGCTTCTGTGGATCTCCTACAGGAAACAAAAGACGAACGACTTTTTCCACAGCCTAGTCATTTGCTTGTGGGTCCCTTGGAACCTCTGCTCGCTACCGTCAAACGATAAAAGCTTGTTTTATTCGGTCATGTCGTCCGACATGACACCTTGCTGATGACAGTCCTCCAAGGCAGTCGATCCTGTGGTAAGCAAAACAAACTCTGGGGAACTAACATGAAGGAGTGGAGCGGCTGTCCACTGGTAAAACTTTCTCGCGCATAAATTTACCTCAGCTGTGTCGCCTTGTGTTTCCTCTACGACTTGTACCTCCGGTACCAGTTAAGGGTTAGAAAAAGAATAAGTAAGCGAGGATAAAGGAGGGCTTACTGACAATAGACAAAGAAGACCATGGTTTAGTTGTAAAAGTGACTTCTTAAGGTAAACAAGTGCGATAAGATCGATCAGGCAGAGCTTCTTTGATAGGGGTAAAAGAAACCTTTCAAAGAAATGCGAACAAATTCATCTGCAGCCCAAGCACACACTGCAGACCTCCTAAAACTCAATTGTGTGGAAGAAACTCTCCCGCAATCTTGGTGTGAATATGTTTCCATTTAGCGGTTTAACGACTCGTCTTACAATCAGAAAAATGGTAAGATAGCATATGACCTTTACAAGAAGCACTTAATCATCCAGATTTTCCATTTGGATTGCAGCCCCTTGAAATTACCTCCCTTCCTCTCCAAAATAAGCGCAAAATAAACGAAAAAAACTAGGAGCCCATTTGATACAATATTTTTAAAATCTAGTAAGAAGACGTTTTAAATACTCATCCTGTTAGATTCGTATAAAAAAATCAAGGATACTAGATAAACACTGCAGTAATTTGGTTGCTGTTTCTTTTTTATTATTCTGGGGCAAATTGTGTTTAAGAATAAATACGATTGTATTAATCTAAATAAAATCTACAAGTAAACGCTTTTACGTTGCACACTGTCCGAAATTTTCGAAATAGGGAAACTGCGATTTCCAAAAGCTGTTTTACTCATGCTTAGTTTATGTAGTCTGTCCTCTGGGAAGATGTTTTTTCCATTCTGCTTTACAGAATCGCGTCGACTGAGTCAGTCAGCATGCTTGTGTTCTCCCCCCATGTCTGCCCGCAGCCCTGAGGGGTGGCTTGAAGTTAAAATAAGTGAGATTACTCACTGATGGATGATTGATTTTTTTTTCGTTTTTTGGAATGGCTTTTTTCTTTTTGTGGGGTTTTAGATAAACAAGAACATTTGGATGCAAATCAGCCCACAGTGAGAGGCTTACCACCAGACCAACCACAGGATTTGACCGGAGTTGTGTCCCTTCGCCAATTCCCAATTTCGTAGTTTCATAATTTCATCAATTTGCACTTTCGCTATTTCCTAATTTCATCCCCTCGTAATTTTGCCATTTCATAATTATGCGATTTAGAAATTTCGCCTCTTTGTAATTTGGTCACTTCGTTAAGTTACCATTTCATGATTATGTCACTTCGCAAGTTCGACCATTTCATAATGTTGTCATGTCACAATCCACACTTAATAATGACAGCGTTTGATATTTTTCTGCACTTGTACCTCAAAAGTGTTTGATTTTCCAGGACGCTTACTGCCAGACCTCGCTCAGATTTCATGATGTACCTAGACAGACTGTCATCCTCTCTACAACACTCATATTGGTAATTTAATCCAGACTTTGCCAGGTTATGACCACAAGAACTCCCATAGCAGTTCCTATCTGATTTACTTTTATTCGAATTATTATTAATATTATTATATTAAAACACCTTTATGATAAGAAGATGATCACAGAATTATGTGAAAAAAACAAGAAATTAAGAGATAAATGAAAAGGAAATGCTAAAATGGCATTGCCAGCAGGATCGAAGAAGATTGTAAAGAAGAGGAACATCAGACCAGTTATAAGGAAAGTCGACTGTCCACACCTCCTTGCCTAGAGACATCTTTAGTACCTTTAGTCAGACTTTGCCGCATCAGGGTTAAGGGCCGCTGGATCACGAGGCTGGACATGACAGTTAGTAACTGCGTGCTACCAGCTCAGTGCCGTCTCCATGGCAACCATCTGTCAAGATGTCGTCTACTTTGTTGTCGTCTCAAGAGTCATGGTCGCGGCTCGTGTCAGGAGAGTTCACGTCTTCTTTTTTGAGGTCCTTCGCGAGATATACCCCAGTAATGACGAGTCACTGGCCGCAATAAGACATCTCTATAGCGCAACGGTACGACCTGACGTCACCAGGCACCAGTTAGGAAGACGTTATGGATCTGAGTCCAGAGACAGTGCCAACACAAGGTCGATGAATGCTGGCGCAGGTTCAGTATTTGTGAACTGCAGAATGTCGCTCCTGGCGAGAAGACAATACCAGAAGGAAAGAAGGAGAAAATAAAAGAAATAAGGACAGAGAGACCATGACAAAAACAAAGTAAAGAAGCTAGAAAAACAGAAATATGGAAAGGAAAAATACATGAAATACAAAATTTTGAAAAATTGTTTTTCTTACTTTTAAAGAAGGAATTGCCAAAAGGAACTGCAGAAAACAGTATGGGAAGCGAAAAGAAAATAAAGGGGTAAAAAAGACTGGCAAAACAAACAAACAAACCAGAAGTAATGGAAACTAACTGTAACATGCATATTGTCGAAAGAAAACCTCAATGCCCGAAGTGAATTATGTCTCTTTTCTACTAGTGATGCTGGGGAGGAATGAAAACATTTAACTTCTGGAACCGAGAGGCCAGTGGGTTTTTTCGCCCCTCCCTCAAGTGACAAATACACATTTGCTTCTTTTTCAATGATTTTTCTCTCTCCTATAAAAGCTTTCTTGATAGGGTTCGATCTGCAGTCTAAAACCCAAGACCTTAGCGAGAATAATCCTTTACGTTTCCTGTTTGTTATGTTTGGCATTTCCTTTTTATTTTTTGCTTTGTTTTATTACTCTCTTTTAAAATCACTCAGCTGTTAGAGTATTCATATCTGTTTAAATTCTAGGTATCCGTGTTGACATTTTCTTTATGGAGACGGCGTTAGAGATGGAAATTTTTCTGTCAAGGAATTCAGACAGCAGGGTCTTGAAATATTGAAATGAAAACACAAGATCACAAGAGCCAGTCGGAGGATTTCAAGAAGATTGAATGGTAAAAAATTAGGACCCGGACAATGAGTGAAAAAGCAGAAGCACGCTGAATCCCCCTTGTAGTCCAGGAGAAATGATTAAACAAACCAAAAAAGTGAGAGATCAATTGGGGATATTAAGTATTGCTGAAGCAGTGGAAAACATCGATATAAAATGTTTTCTCCAATGCAACCAATGAACGATTGGTTGAGTTTTATGTCATCTTAAAATAAAAAAAATTGAATTAGGTTAATTAAAATATATGTACTATATTTTATTCTTTAAATTGGTAAAATTGCATTTCCAATAAAAAAATATGTAAAACTTATTGGAGGAGAGGTATTGTTAGTGTTAGCAAAGGAACATTTTATGATAATGAAGACAACATGAATTCGATTTATTTGGGCTAAGAGCACATTTTTCTATAATACCATCGATAGTTGTCTACTGATAAGTCATGTGACGTGTAAATTATATTTACAAGCCACTTCCACTACGAAAAACATCTATACAGCAGAAATGCCTAGGCTTTGCGTTTAAAAAGAAAGAAATTAATGATTTTAAAAACAACAAGTCTTCTTGCTGCTTTAAAGATATATAGGAATAGTATTTTTTTTCAAACAACTGTAGTGCACTGAGTATAAGGAATATTCTCGCAAATCTGAGTAAAACCACTATCCACCTGCCTCTCTTTTTCAACTGTATGGTAGGTAGTTCAAATGAGGATTATCAATTAACCTAGTGATTATATAGTATCCCGTCGTTCATTATATTACTATTATTTGTAGGACCTGGATGTCTCAGAATACTTAGTAATAACGTTCACGCTAGTGAGTCCTCAAGTGTTTTTTTTTCTCAATTTGTTAATGTCAGGTGCATTCTTTACGTGTTCCGACCAGAAGCTACACTTTCTTCCAAAGTTAGTCCGGCTGTATTGTATGCAAATTTTGTTTCCCGCGTTTCTTGCTCTAAAGGTTTGATTAAGCTGAAAGAATTTGTTAATGTCAACATCACTAAGCTGGTTCATCATTTTCTAAGTTTGTATGCGATCGTATCTTTAGAGGTGTGTGACACTAATAAACTAATGACAATATTGTGTTTGACACTAATACACTAATGACGATGTTTAGTGTGTGACACTAATACACTAATGATGATAATAAGTGTGTGACCTGATACACTAATGATGATAATAAGTGTGTGACCTGATACACTAATGATGATAATAAGTGTGTGACCTGATACACTAATGATGATAATAAGTGTGTGGCCTGATACACTAACGGCCAATACTAATACACTAATGACGATATTAAGTGTGTGACACTAATACACTAATGATGATAATAAGTGTGTGACCTGATACACTAATGGCGAATACTAATACATTAATGACTCCTAATTCAGCTGTATCACCACACAGTGTTTGGCAGCGGAAACAGGTAGAGGAAAAACGTTACCCTATGTGAAATCTGAACCAGATAGACCCAGTTTTCAAGGATTTGTTGTTTGTGCTCATTTTTTGTGTTTTAACCGCTGCGCCACCGTGCCTCCAAAGAGAGAGAGAGAGGGGTGGAGGAGATGGCGCTGGACAAAGAAGACTATTCTACGATTAACGATTAGCAGTCAAGCGAGATTACAAACACAGAGGATAAACTCAAGGCGGAGCAGACTTGGGGCACAAAGGTCTGACGTGCCTGCACAATGGCCGGTCGTGTCCGCCTCGCTAGGCGCCGACAACCCGAAGCACGTGCGAGGCGAAAACCTTTAACATGGCGCTGCGAGGCCTTGGCAAGGGGACGGAACCAATCTTAGTTTGTCAATGCAGGAGGCTCCGGCGCGAAAAAGCTCGCGACGACGATTTGCCCGCCGAGACTCGTGGGTGCCGGATGGTGCTAGTTCATCGTACCACGTGACCTGGCCATCGCGTCTTGAGACTGGAGTTCCGGCTGTCAGTCCAGGCTTCAGAAGGGGCATAGACCGCTGACTGAGGGCTTAAAGAACGCGAGTGATCATTGTGTGTGCGCGCGCACGCACGTAAACGTGCAAATGTGTCAGTCGTCTTTTTTTGTGAATGTATAAGTGGTATGAGCAGAGGTAATAAGTGGTGTACGTAGGTAGTGTGTAAGTTGTGTAAGCGGTGCGTATACATAATGTAAGTAGGTGCGTGTAGGTGTGTGCGTGCAGGGCTCATGAAGTGAAAAGAGATTAACTTGGTATGGCTGGCTTGTTTTACTGATGGTTGAAATTCTAACCGACTGTATTACCTTTTGCGTGATATATATATATATAATCGTTTCATAGGTAGGTAGACAATTTTTTTGTATTATTTATGTGTATTTGATGTATTGTGTGTTTGGGCATGAATAAAAAATACAAAACATTTCAGGTATAGATCAGTGAACAGTGCTGATTAAGCTTATTGATTAAGATTTTTGGACACGTGACACATGCACACATTAACATACCACTTATATACGTATATAAATAGATACAAAACATATACATATAAAACATACAAGAAGCACATTCAAGATCACATATGTAAATAACAGTCATAATGAAAACACAATTGGGAGCTAGAGAGAACGAGATCGAAGGCCAGACCACAGAGAAGGGAATGGTACACAGTAACATCATGAAAATCCTACAACGACTAAAGACCTTGACCAAAACAGGTCAACGCAAGACACCAGTCATCTAAGACAGAAATGGCTGCCTTCCCACAGAATGCACTGTTATACTCAACAGATAGACTGAATATTGCTATGACGTTATTACTGCTGAAACCAGACCAGAACCAGTGAAATTTATGATCTACCAACTCATTGGGAAGAGACTGAAAGGGTGGTACTCAGTCCGAAGGGGGGAAAGCTACCTGATCAAGACAACATTTCAGATAAGATGTTTCAGTTAATCAGGGTGGTGATGAAACAATGAAAGCTCTGATGTCCCTATGTCAAATAGTCTGGGAACGCAGATAACGGCCACTAGAATAGACGCAGTCACTAGTCATTCCATTTCTAGAAAAAGCAAAGAGAAAACAGAGCCAGAACTACAGAACAGTCAGCATAATCACACACCAAAGTAAAATCCTCCTGAAAGTAATACAAGATCGCATCAACATCAATGATGAGGAATCGCTATCAGAGCAGGCTGGTTTCAGAGCAAATAGAAACACAGCTGAACAGATTCTGAAACTGTCGCATCCTGATTGAGAAGCATCTTCAGCAAACGTGGAATTTCTATCACAACTTGATAGACTTCAGACTTGTTTTTGACAGATGCTGGCGCGAGGGGCTATGGCACATGATGCGAAAATTCAGCAACGAAGAGGGTCTCGTCCAAGTCGTGGAAGCCCTCGGTGATCACTGTACTAATGGATGACCAAAGAGGATCTTTCTGCCACTCGACAATAGACTTTTGTCAAGGTTATCAACTATCACCTGTCCTGTTCAACATCTTCTTTGAGAACATCATACATGGATCCCTCTTCGACCATCACACTTTTATTTCTATCTAAAATCAACACTTAACAGGGCCTGCTCATTATCGCCTATAACAAACGTGAGTAGCGCACCTTGTCAGGTGGTACGTCTGTCTATGTGTTGTCCACTACGGCACCAGTCAATGAATGAATGAATGATCAAGCTAGCTACATACAACCTCGAACTATTCAACCATAGATGGTCCTCGCTTTAAGCAAAGACCGTCTTTTGGCGCTGTTGCTGATCTCTTGAGTTTTAAAAGATGATTGTTACATTAAACAGTTAAATAATCTTTCTTCTTCTATAAAATCTCTTTCATTACAGAAAGGGAGAGAAAGAGAAAAGAATAAAGCGCAGATTCAAACTTACACAGAGCCACCCATACACTTACACACTGCAATGCCGTGAAGCTCTTCTCACGAGACAGCTCGTGTCTCACCTAACAAATGCAAGCCATTTGTTCGCTTCTTTGACAGTTTGCTAACAGACTTATTCTTTGTATAACCTTTCCCTGAACTGTACTCAGCGCAAAGTGGCATTATGCAGTGTGGAAGCATTGCAATTTCCTTGGCATGCAGTGGCATGTCGTGACATGAAGTGGCATTAACACAGCCTGGGCTGTCAAGTCTTTTCATTCTTGTCCTCGAAGAAAGGCATTAGCGAAATCGATGTACGTTCCTTTTTCAGCTATTGTTACATACAGACAGATTGACGAACATATAAACAGACAGACCCACAAACAGGAGGACAGGAGAATAGAAGTGTTAATGGATTAATATAAGATCGATAACCGAATGAATGAAAGATGTAAACGAACAGATAGATAGATAGATAGATAGATAGATAGATAGATAGATAGATAGATAGATAGATAGATAGATAGATAGATAGATAGATAGATAGATAGATAGATAGATAGATAGATAGATAGATAGATAGATAGATAGATAGATAGATAGATAGATAGATAGATAGATAGATAGATAGATAGATAGATAGATAGATAGATAGATAGATAGATAATTGAACAGATTAGTAAATTTATAGATAGACACTAATAGTAGTATTCAAGGACAGCGCCAACAAAGAAAGGACTAGAGAGAAACATTGGACTTTGTTTTTACCAAGATGTTGAAGTGACAACCATACATCCTTTCCGCTTAAATCCGCAATCCCTCTTCTCAAAAAAAAAAAAACAAAAACAAACAAACAAAAAACAAACAAACAAAAAACAAACAGTCCAACTGCAAGGTCTCAGCGCCACAGCCTGGCGGGGCTTCCGCCACGACTGCGCATGCGCACAGAGCAGGCTACCAGAGGCCGTAAATGTTGCCCGGGTATCGATCTCGCAGGACAAACGCTGCAAAGTCTGCCTGTAATTGAATTCCACAAGCGCATCGGTGTGCGGGCTCCAGGGGGAATCGGGTCGTTGTCTTTGGGCGAAATCTCGCCAAATCTTATCTTTCGTGCACGGGGCGGGAGTCGCTGAAGCTGCAACTGTCCCTCTGTCTCTGACAGTAATGCTGCGGCGGGCCGGCCAGCGAGCCAGTGCAGGGGGCAACTGATACGTAAATATTGCATTTAAGGGAGACGAGAATTGCTGAGATGTACGATACTGGAAAAACAGACTGGAGTGGATCGAACGCAGAAACCGGTTAAATACATCGAAGTAGAAACCATAACTGGGGTAAGTCTTAAGAAACGTTTTTACCTGCTGTGAGATGAACTTCAAGATTATTGATATGTTTTGTTAGCTTTTATTCGTTTATTTTATTTTATTAGTTTTTTATTTATATTATTTTGTTTTTATTTATTTGCTGCTGAACAAGGTCGTTCTCATGGAAAACAAGGATTACTTTTGTTAATATTATTAATTATTAATTATTGTAATAATATTTTTATTGACCTGTACTCTTCATAGAAAGTTTTATGTCGACATTTTGCCTGAAAAGTTATCTTTTCATTAATTTCTGAAAATCGTAACTGCTTGTAATTTTGTTGTTTTTTTTTTGCAAAATTTCGCATACACTATTCTACTCACGCAGCCACTCACCTTCCTCTCCTCAACAGTGTTCTTAATTGGGGAAAGTGTCGAAGTGTCAATCCTGTCTGGTTTCCTGTCATTTTCACACAAGCGGGTTCAAAGACTCGACGAAATCTGTCCGCTTAAGAACGGCTTTATGCAAAGATGCTTTTCTAAATGTTAAGTTTTGAATTATTCAGAAAGAAAGAAAGAAAGAAAGAAAGAAAGAAAGAAAGAAAGAAAGAAAGAAAGAAAGAAAGAAAGAAAGAAAGAAAGAAAGAAAGAAAGAAAGAAAGAAAGAAAGAAGAGTTCACACGTCTGTGAGCAATGTGAAGTTGGCTTGACTGTTACAGGTGACGGTTGCTGGGCCGCTGCAACGCCTCAGACAATCGCATTCACGGGAGTCGACTCTTTTGCATCGCCTGCAGCGGATCGTATTGATCTCATTCGTCTCATCCCTTAGAGTGCAACCCTCGTGACCACAGCTACACGTGCTGAGCGTTACTCACATACTTTCAGCCACAGACTTCAGTACGGTTACCAGTGTAGTAGGATGGAAAGCTTGGTGAGCACACTATGGAAGTGAGTGCCAGGACAATCGGGTACAACTATATGGTCCAGTAGACCATTATTACTGGCGAATGGCCATAGAGCCCCATCGATACGAAGATCACTAGCAATAGTTTAAAGGGAAAAGAAAGTCAAATAGTAAATTGGGTTTAAATGATACAAACTGACTTTCTGAATTATTTCCGAGCAAAATTTCGGGTTGCAGAACGATTGCTTACTTACCGTTGCGTCTAAAAAGCTTTTTTATCACTGCATGGTCTCCAGATTGAGGATGCCAGTGTTCTGACGACCTTCCCTCACAAAACTAACATCAGCTGACATCCACACAAAATTGCGGGCTACTTTGCGGCCTCACACTTTCGGTAGACGCGGAAATTTCACTCAGACATAAGTGTGAACATCGGTATCTGCTGCTTGTATTGGTAATAACCTACGGTGGGTATCATAGAACCTTTACATCCTGTTAACTGGCGTCTGTAAGTAAACAAGATGTTTACCAGCGAGGGTTTGAAGAATTAATTTAAGCAATTCGTCGGCAAGAAAATAACTGGCTGAGAAGAGGCCATTAAACGAAGAAGAACAGTGATTTAAATAACATTCAAATTTACGACTTACAGAAAAACAAACACACATCCATAGATAAAGCAAGGAAAAAGTCCCTGAACAGACAGAAGACAAGCGGAAAGATAGAGAGATGGATAGATAGCTTAGTAAATTTGCTTTTTTTAAACAGTTTTAATTTAAAACTTATTTACGCCCTGACTTCCACGACAACACGCAGAAGCTTTAATAGAGTTATTTTTACTGGCTTTGCGCCAGTTGTTTATCGCTCAAAACGTGCCAGAGGGCAAAGGAAGAACTAAGAAATCAAGGTGGACGTATCAAAGTCGACTCCGCGTTGGCACTTGTTGTTAAAAAGTCGTTACCACGTAACAGCTCAGATTTTGCACAAGCTTTTGATCCATAAAAAACTAAGCTCATTTTCTTATATATTTAATTACAATGTACTCGTATGGCTAAGACCATATACTTGTTTTACGCCACAATGGAAAAATAACAGGTTTCTTTTTTGTTCATCATTACAGGACGGATTTTGCAGATCTTAACATTTTCAGTCCAGACAACATCTCAGTAATTTGCCGCTTAAGTGGAAATATCTTTTCCGTCGAATGAAACGCATTTATGCTTAGTGGCGTACGAGAAAGGTCTTTTCTATTTTTAGTTTAAGCCAAAAGATTATTGACGTACTTACGTCCACCTACCTGCTCCTACCCACGACCAGTCTAATGCGTTTTACCTCAGTAAAAAATTATAATGATGACGATGATGTAGTCTTGAAACGGCCAGGTATTCATTACGAAGCAGTGCTTAGGGAGAAATGGTAAACATAAAAATAGACAGGGAAAAGAAAAGATGGGAGGAACTAATGGCTACATCACGGCAAACATGCCGCCCCCGTAAACAGGTGTCTCAAGCAGAGAAAGAACAGTGTGTCCTGGGTCGAGATTTGAACCCAGGACAGCCAATCCTCATTTTATTGGTAACACACTAAAAGGGAAAAGAGGGTACAGTGATAAAAGAAGTAAAAGTGTGGTGAGGACGGCTTAGCTGATATAAAGCTGAATCATCAGCCTTTGTTCCGTTAATTTTCGCCCCTTGCTGCACGTGCAACGTCTCGACAACAAGCCTCGTCGCCTTGGAAGGTCGCCTGTAAACATTTGCAATCGACACTGCGAAAATCCTCCTCCTGTGTGGTTTTAGCCGGTCTGTAGACAACAGACACCATCTGTCTGAAGTGTAAATCATTGTCTTCGTTATTGGCTACTTTCCTTCGAGTCACGACTAACGAGGGTAGGAAAAGGAAAAGGCCCACTACTCAGACTCGAATATGTTTCATTTCCGCTTTCTTTTAAAGCCAGGAGATTGCAGCCGTGCAATTACAGACCCTTGTCAAGCGAGAAATAGTCTGCGGAACCAGGAGATCGTCTGCTGTCGCCAATAAATCAAGAGTGCGGCAGTTGACAAAAGGGAAAGGGATGTCGGTGGACACGGGGGGAGGGGAACCAGCTGTTAAATCTCTTTCGCTCACCCACGATACATTGTTCTACATGTAAAGAAGCCATTTTTCTCGTTGTGCCCGAGATATCACAGTTATACACAGTTATTCCCCATCTTGTTTAGGCTTTTCTCACAAAATTTGTCTTCTTGGGCAATTAACGGACGTTAAGTTATGCCAGGAAATGTTTCTGAAAGTCGGGGAGGGTTCATTACCACGAGAGGAAAAGAATGGAGGGACTGGAGATGCAGCTGTAAACATGCAGTGTGATCTTTCTCCAAATGTGAGGTTCGGTACATGGAATTGTTATGCTGGTTAAAATCTACGAAACAAAATACGGAATATTGCTGAAGCCAAGCCCTTCGTAATCGGTAGTCAAAATCTTGTTCTGCACATCCTGTCCCAAGGTTTTCTATTTTTTAAGAAAAAGTAGGATAAGCATTTTTGTCGTTTCAATTAGGAAATGGATTTGTAATGCTTGTTGACAACAATGGTTGGTTTGTGCGGATGAAACAGGCATTAAACATCTGTGTGCACAAAAACTAGTTTTACCTGTTTTTAAAGCGAGATGAAGAGCTCGAGGCTTGCTGTATCTACTTCACGGCGGTATCAGCGACGGTATGGAACATTCTGTAATCCATCCACTTTTCCATTAGTTCAGGCGACATTTTCACTTTTACCTCTTGCTCGTCTGGGGTCAGTATCCGCAATACAAGGAATTTACCTTAAAAATGGCAAATATCAACAACGGCAAGGTCACTATCATCGTGTAGGACTTGCCCTTCTTGCACCTCCCCACCCACCGACCCCACTACCCACACCCAAGCTTCATGAATCGTCTCCCTTTCAGAGCTTTCTCGCCGTACGAGGGAAGAAGCGGACGATGGCGACAGTCAGCTTCCATCGACGGCATTACCTCCCATGATTGGATCTTAAGAACGCTCTTGCGCCAGAGACAATGGCTTCTCGTTGACCCTAACAATCGATGTTGCAGCTATTGCTGGCGTTGTCTGCGCAACCTGAACTGGCGGGCGATCAAAGGCGACGAGGGTTTAAAGCGCAGTTTCAGGACCCGTAGTGCCCTGGTTTTGCCTGTAATTCCTCGGCAATTTTCGCTCGTTTCCTTTCGCTTACCGGCTTTATTGGCAAACTTCGTTCTTTGGCGATGTTTTTGTTTTTGTTTCCATAAAGGCAACGATAGGAGTTGTAGGCGTGTGTATTGCACTAGGGCCTTCTCGAAATTGTTTGTTCCATTTGGCTAAAGGTTTTTCTAAAGGTTAAAAATATTTATGTTTCCTTCTCTTTTTTAAAAGTTGACATTTAATTTTCAATTACCCTAACCAGAGAAAATGCGCAATGCAGTGCCAATGAGCAAACACACCCGCGCTCGCAAACACAAACACGCGTGCACGTGCGCGGACCGAGCTAGAGCCTAAACATAACTAAAACATACTAATGTTTGTGTTCGTGGTAAATAATTTTTCTCTTTCCTGTAAACCCACACAATAAGAAAAACTAAATGATATTGCCGATTTTTCCCTTGCTTTTTTTGTTGAATCGTTTCATTTCAGATATCTATCATAGAGGTACATGCCGCAGTGAAGTGAAAACCCCCACACCTATGCTTTGAAAACATTACAAGCTGTTTATATATGTGTATGCAAGGGAAAGAATTCGCGTTTTACATTGAGCGAACACGTAAAAGCTCTATCATGGCAATAGAATACCAGCGCTGTCAACAGACGCCACAGCATGAACAGACAGACCCACAAACAGGAGGACAGGAGACGACACCAAAACCCAGGACCACCGACAATACTAATTAATAATAATGAAGAAGATTTACATAGCGCCTTTTCCCAGTACCAGTTACACTAAAAGCGCTTTACACACATACAGGCGCACTAGCAAACACCTTGTTAGGTGAGGCATAAAATGCACCTTCCTGAACACACACTCACACAGGTGAGGGAGAGAAGAAACTGGAGCACCTGGAGAAAACCTTAGTGTATGATCCACAGACAGGGTGATACCGGTAAGCACGATCGAGGTTAGGTGCACAAAAGTCCATAAGAGGACGGTCCAAGATCCAGATAACGGTTTGAAAGGGTTTCTCTTTATACACATATATACAATCAGCAGTGGTAGACAGTATTTTGATCCATGAATCTTTTCCTCGATCTTTTTATCAGGCAGCCATCTTGAATGAGATGCTCATGAAAACGAGAGTTATTATTTTCCTCTGTTTAAGGACAGCGGGGCTGCAAAATAAAAGAATACAAAATGGTATTCTGCCCTTCCCGGTATATAAAGTACAATTACTATGCGTCTGGGGAAATCGTAAACGAAAGAGCCTACCCGAGAAGTAATTGATGGGAGACCCACGTGGGGCCAGTCTAGGTGGGCAAGCAGGAAGCACGATTAGTGCGGTTTCTGGATGTGTGGAGAGTATTCATACCGAGGGCCGTCATTCATCGTACGTTAAGTGTTGCCATCCCGTGGGAATTTCCACTCTCCCCCCACCCCACCCCACAGGGAGTTATGATGGCATTTATGTGAATGTAGCTCCTCAAACAAGGCAGAAGGAAATTTATGTTTGAAGAGCAACGTTTTGCGCCAAATCCGCCATTATGGTAGCCGTTGCCAAATAGACTGCTTCTTTTGAAGGACTTTAAAAAGGCGCCATTTTGGCGATCTTTCTGCACGAACACAGGGTAAAGATCTGAAGGGCTTTGCACGGTTAATGAGGTGTTGTGCTTTCTGTCAACGGCTGACTGACCACTCAACACTTGGGGGTAAATGGGGATACGACGCCATGGTGAATGAAAGATGATTACCAAACTCTTTTACCGCTCAACTGTTTAACGAGTGTAATTAAGCTGCTTTTACAGGGGAGTTAAAAAGGAGCTTATGCGCATGATACAGAAACTAAGAGTTAATGATGCTGAAAACGATTATAAGCTAACCTCGGAACATTTCGTTGGAAGCAAAGTGATCTTAAAGTGGAGATTTGCTTGGTTAGTGGGATGGGCGCTGCTTGGTCAGCGGTCTACAAGTGAAAATGTTCCAAGATCCAATATCCACTGCACTTCCATGATGTGATCGTTGAAGAGTAATTATTTCAAGCAGCGTGAACAGTGCATGTAACATCCACTTAGCAGCCTGGTTGCAAGGTGCCATCTTTGGGCACTAGGTCGAAGAGATGGACAATGTGTACCTGTTGTGTCTCCTCACATCCATGATGGCCCCGTTAAAGATCGAGCAAAGTGTCTTTGTTTCCTAATAACAGAGTAAACCTCACTACAGGATATCGTTTCTCAAATCTGAGTCAATACACTACAATGAATCTACTATTGTTCGTTATCTAGATACCCGGACAAACATCGTCAGGCGTAGGAGAACGTCAACGACAGACGCGATGACTGTACGCGGTACTTTAGTTACAGAGGTGCACACTGAAATTCTGTTAGATGCTTTATCTGCACACATAGAGTATAGTACACAGCTTACACACACACACACACACACACACACACACACACACACACACACACACACACACACACACACACACACACACACACACACACAGTACAGTACACAGTTTGCACACACATAAGGTTACGTCTACGTTATGAAGACCCAGATATTCGAAGCCAAAATGCTTAAGAAGATTTCTCCGTGTCTCTTACAAAGACCACACAACGAACGATTCGCCCCCCAAGGAAAGACTGCTAACCACCGTCAAACGGTGAAAGTTTGGGCGTGGTTTAGCCACATCGTCAGGCACCACACCCTCCCGAGGGCGGTCCTCCAGGGAGAATTCAATGGAGGGAGAAGCCAAAGTAAGCAGAATAAACAATGGATAACTAGCTTGGGGGAGTGGACAGGCCGCTCTAGGAGAGACTTTCTCAACTTGGCTCTAAATCGGCCTGAGTGGCAGCCCCCTCGCCACCGCTCAGTATCATCAGTCCACCCGAAAACAGGTACCAGCGGGTGGGCCCTACAGTTGGACCGGCTTACTCCATGTCCAGCAGGTGCCAGATGATGATGATGATGATGATGAATGGCTCGGAAGTATTCACCTAGATTTTAGAAAAAAAAGTACCTTGGACTCCCAAAATGTAACTTCAAAGATGCTGGATTATTTGTAGAACATTCAGCTTAAACTAATTTTTCTTCAACATCTTTTGTTATAAATTTATTTCGCAGAAGGTAGCATTGTTTGGCTCTAATTTTAATGTACTTAGTAGCTATGACTATAATGTGAGCTTTTAGCTCGTTAGTTTGCGACTAAGAACTGTTTAGCCATTTATTTCCAAGACTCAAGTAATAATTTGCAAGTATAAAGACTCTAATCGCACGAAATGGTACAGAGCCATTTAATTTGATCCTGGGAATAAGCTATCAATGAACTAAACCCATTCATTAGAAAGTAATCGCCTGCTTGAAAGTGAAATGTATCTCAGTCTGCTGATTCTGTTGGTAGAAATAACGGGGGACATGAGACAGGAGGTCTGGAGGTCGGGGAGTTTGTGATGATGGATACTAGAGACGTCTGCGTCCTTAGTGTAGTGACTGGGTCAAGTAACTTTTGTATTGACACCCTGGTCTCCCTGTAGACCTCTACCTCACATTTTTCTCCAATCAGACGTGTCCTACACTCTCTCATGTATGTCTCTCCTCTATTTACTTCTTTCCACGAATCCGCCACCATTTCTCAAAGACAGTGTTTTTTAGTGAGAAGACGAGCTGGAAACGTGAAAATCAGCATTATGGATCTGACCCCATCATTGTCCTTTAAACAACAACAACAACAACAACAACAGCTAAAACTAGTACAACAGCAGCACGTGCGGACTTCGTTCAGTGTAGATCAGTTGGTGGAACTTATAGTCCGTGCACCCTACTCCGGATAGGATTTTTTTTTAATTGGTGTTTTACGCCGAGCCAGCAACTAAGACTATATCACGGCAAGGCAGCCAGCCCTGTCAACAGATGTCACATGCAAAAAAAGAACAGTGTGCCCGAGACGAGAACTGAACCCAGGACAGCCAACCTTCACTGTGTTGGTGACAGGCGCTAACCGTTGTGCCACCGGACCGCGCTCCAGATGGGAATGGAGTTGTATGGAATGCAACATCCTAATGAAATTAGAATGAAGAAAAGGGAGAAAACACACATTTATACACTGCCACATTTAGTTCTTCCTCTTCTTCTTCTTCGTCTTTACTTTCTTCTTCTTTTTCTTCTTCATCATCTTCTTCTTCTGCTACTACCTCTCCTCCTCTTGTGTTTACTTTAGTCTCGTCACCCATCCAAGTGGCCCGCTCAGTGTCACCGGGTTCTCTCTGAAACACTCTTCCTTAAATTATTTAGTTTCATGTCAGACTACCTCAAGGTCAATAATTACCTTCTCGAGTGTGATCCGAGGCTCAAGCCGCACCAGGCCACAGGATGCACCAGACAAGCGTCGAGAGATCGATGGCTTGAAGGGGAGAGAACTGCCGTGCATTGATTGCACAGGTCAGGAGTTACCCAAAGGGAGGTAATTGCTACGAGGCGGGTTAGCCAGACTGAATGATACAACTTGGTTTGAGGGAGGAGGGGATGAAAGGGTGGAGAGGACGGATGATGTTGGAAAGGTCCCTGAATACTGACGGAGGGCGTTTAAAACTACCCCACAGCCATCACTTCCCCCTCGACAGACACCAAAGCTAAGGGAGAGAATATTAGCCTCTTTCTGTCCATACAAGAGGTGACCATGAGTATTCCAAGACGGGCTTGATGGTGCTGATCAACCAGGTACATTCAAGGTGCAGGAGAACTTTGACAAACCTTTCTTTTTATTTCTTTGTGTCTGCCCTTCTGCCTTTCTCTGTCTTTACTTACTTCTGTCTTTACATTCATCCTGTTAAAAACAGCCGAGAGATGTTTCAGAGAAGGTACATTAGGCTGTGATTTTCATAGATAAGTTTACTGGTTGTAATTATTATTAGTTTGTTTTAGTGATTAAAGAAGGTTTGCTGACTGACGATGATGATGATAAACATTGATGAGAATGGTGATGGCGAAGGATTAGAATAAGACGAAGAGGAATAAAATCGTGATCAGAGAAGGTGGCTATGCGCAGTACGTTAGTTCTAACAAAGAAATGTGCATGCAGGTATGATAACTTGAAAGATGCTTCATGCACACGTAGTACAGTAAATAGCTTGCGCGTGCACACACACACACACACACACACACACACACACACACACACACACACACATTGAGAAGCTTCGTCGGATGTCTTTCCCGTAGGAGGAGTCATGGAGCGCAGCAGAGGTGAACCCACATCAGCAGGGGCCGATTTTCCACCCGCATGAGGTCCACCCCTTCATGTTAGTCGTCCAGCTTTTCTTCTGCTTACCACGGCCTTAAACGTGGCCTTGGACATGTTTTCGTGTATGCAAACCGACGACCTTGTGCTGTCTGAAATTCCTTAAAATAAAACTCATGAAAAGGACTAGTTGATAAATATGGATACTGAGGTCTTTATTTAAAACTTACTCAGTTCTGTCAGCTGCATGTGATATATCTTTTTTATTCGTTTACTTAACCTGATGATCGCTTACTTGTTTACTTACATCTGATACATTTTGTTTATTTGTTTACTTTTATCTGATGCATATTATTTATTTCTTTATTTACACCTGATGTAGATTGTTTAATTATTCAAAACTCATCAGGTATGTCAGCTACATTTTTTATTTGTTTACTTACATCCAAAGAATATTGTTTGCTTGCTTATTTTTTTCCTCGTTCACTTGTAGGGTAAGAAGTTTTTTTTTTAATTTTGTCTGTCATTTCTTTCTTCGAACCTTTATTCCCTGTCACACAAATCTGTCTTTATTGTTCTTTATTTCTTTCATAGCATTAATCAAAATTACCATTCTTAGCCAAATAAACCAAACACATGCAGGGAGGAAAGAAAGACAAAAAGAACTCTATGATCAACTTGCGTGTGAAAGAACATTCAGCCCCCCGTCATCCCAGTAGCGAGCAGAAGCCAGCTTTGTGATAAAAATGCCGACACTTGCACAGCCCCTCGCGGCCATCGCCATTGCAGAGAACAATTTGCACGCACGTCACATCCTGTCAGAACTGGGAACGAGGCTTTCACAAGCCGGAAAACGGTTGAGTACGGCGCACTAGATCGGCGAACCCATCAACCCTTGTACCCACCAGTCGTCCAAAATGTCGAAAATCGACGGGGGCTGCGGTGAAATGCCCGGTGGCCTGTCGACGGACTGGCGAGGGCAGATGAGGCGAACTGACGGTCGATACTTCCGCGTCCCAATCATCCATTAGGCTCCCGTCGATGACCACCAAAAACAGGGCGCCGGTGTCGCGTCGGCTCTAATTTCGCACATCGGACACTTCGTTTGGTCTTGTACAACTTGCCTTTAAGAGTGCTTACCTAGCGCTCTCCTCCCTCGCTGGTTGCCCTCCCTCCCCCGCCTGTTTGCCTCCCGAATTTTCCGTTCTTTTTCCTGTTTTTGTTCCTCGATAAGCGTGCAAATTGCATTGAGGCCGATGTCCTCGCAGCTTTCGCAAAAAAAAAAAGCTGTTGGAATTAGAACTAATTCAACTTTGCCTGAAATCTGTAGAATATGCGTAAGAGCCCTTTTTTTCTTCTGGCAGTCTCCACCGATGTCTCTAGAGGCACGTTGCAATTCTACCAAAGTTGATTATGTATTTTACTGGGTGCTTTGTTCGGAGCAGACATGGCGAGCTGATTGAGTTTATAATTGCAGAGACCTCATCGAAGTATATTACTAATAGATCGACAACAACAGCCTACATCAAAAGATAAATCAGACAGCACAGAACTATCATCAAACGATGCAAAGGCTCGATTTGCTATGATACGGCGATGATATGCCACTCACCCCTCCCGCACGCGCACATGGACACGCATGCACATACATTTATTTCGACCTTTCATTTGTTTTCAATGTATAAATCTCTCCCTTATTTATTCCTTGTCTTCATCTGTGACATTTTTATTAAGTTGTACTTTACCTCAAGTCTTTTTCCTTCTGTTTATTTCTCTCTTAGGCACTTGCTAATAAGGGTACGTGTATCAACACTGAATTGAAATCGTTCTCATTTCAGAATTGCGTAGCTACAGGATATTGTATGTGAATGTATAATTGTACAGTAATTGTATTTGCAACACGTATATGACTACACATAATTAAGATTACTATCAACATGTTTAATAACAAAGCCACAGAGTCCTGTCAAAATATTTATGATGACATATCTGCGGAGTACTGTCAATACATAGATAAGATAATCTGTTGTTACGTGTATAATATACATTAATAGATAAATGCCAACATCATCGTCGTCTTCATCGTCGTCCTTAATAGCGTTTCACCTCAACTTCGACGAAAAAGTAGGATGAGAGAAGAAATCGAAGTTCTGTCCGCCAAAAGCCCCAGTCACCCATAGTCCATCTCTTCCAGCTGTCGTCTGCTGATAAATGGCCCCCTCGCTGCCACCTTTGCTTGAAGCTGACCACCACAAGTCTGCAGTGCCTGAGATGTATGAAGGCTTGACCCTTGAACTGACCCTCTCGCCAGGCCGCCTCAGTGACCAATCAGTCTGGGGCCACCCAGCCATGAGTACTGGGGCTCGCTGACCGGCTGGATGACTTCTTTTCTCTTTGCCTTAATGAAAACGCTGACAACAACAACCAACATAAAAAAACTAATCAAACCAGTGTACATAGACACTTTAATGTATTAACAGTCGAGTTATTTCATTTGTAAAATACTTTAAAATATTAGCAGCTGAACTTAATGTTTGGCCTGCGTGTCGTTATCAGTCAGTCCAACTAACTTTTGGGTAAATACAAGGAAGGGAGAGATCCTTGTAATCCTTGTATATTTAGCATCAATTCTCGCCATCTTTAAAGTTTTTGTTATTCTCCAAAATGTGCCGAACGACAGAACCGTCTACTCTTTTAGGAAATGTCCCGCTACCATCGGGAAAAAATACAACCCAGCACATTCAAGTCACGGTCATGGCAGACAACTGAGACTCGTGGTCTGGACTTTGATGCCAGTCAAAGTTTGTGTCTCTGGTAACTAAGCTGCTAGAGAAGATTTCCTCTGTGACATGCGACGGAATAACTTTCTGAGATCAAGAGACTCCGGTTATCTCGAACTTGCATAAGCTTTTCTTGACTGCTTAATAACAAAACTTCTTTGACGATGATGCGACGAGACTGTTTTTTTCTTTTTCTTCTTTTCCTCGTCTTTCACCTTCTCTTCCTTAGTCGCCGTGAAGAGATCTGCGGAGGACATGTGATGTCAAAGTTATTCAATCCATCAATAAATCGATCGGAAGATACAAGTCTGACGAGAGCCATGTATAGGTTTTTTCTCTTATTAATAAATTCTCTCCAGTAAGATCTTTATTTTTAACCTTGATTAAATTTCTTCTCCCCCATTCTACCATCTCGATAAACTCAATAAAACCAGATACAAGCTGCACTCATTAACATGGCCGCTGTGGCTGACAAAGGCGGGAAAATGAAGACGAGGCCAGTGATTCCCGCGCCACTCACTGTGTTTAGTTTCGTAGTCGGTTGAGTTTCGTATCCAAGAACAGCAATCACTGCGAGACGGCGACAAGAGGAGAGCATTCATTCACGTCACGGTTCAGACTGCAACGACAGTGTCGTGGTCTGGTCTTTGATGTACGTCCCAGCTTACATTCAAACTGATTCCTCGTCTTCGAGACGGGGGTGGGGGGGTGGGGTGGGAATCATGAGATCGATTGAGTCTGCGCAGGAGGGATTCCACATAAACATCTTCACTTTGTGATCAGAAGAACGCTTTGTCTTGCTATACCTTTGGGCTTTAATTTATAATGTATTGTTTATTTAGTATTTAAAATTTATTGTTTATTTAGAATTTACGATTTATTTATCAGTCTAGATTTTCTTGGTTTTTTTTTTTCTTGTCTTGTAAGTTTTGAGTTTGTCTTCTTTTGTTGTAGTAGAGGGTGTCGTGCCTCTAATGTCTTTTCTTTGTCCTGTCTGTGTGTCTATTATGTTCTGTTTCTGGTATGGCCTGTGTGTGTGTGTGTGTGTGTGTGTGTGTGTGTGTATGTGTGTGTGTGTGTGTGTGTGTGTGTGTGTGTGTGTGTGTGTTTGAGAGATAAATAGACTGAGACAGAAAGAAATTTGAATTTTTTTCTCTGCGTATTTTCGTGTGAGTGTGGGTGTGAGTGTGGGAGGTATGTTTGTGTGAAGCCTTGTAAATCTGTTTCCTAGTGTATGACACATGGACATCGTTTTAATGCTTTAACCAGGGGAAGCGTAGGCACAGCCGTTAAAAGTGTGTAAATAACATTCACACCCACATAAATACACATAAACACACATAAAAACACAAAGAGCACACATAACTTACTTGAGAGACTATCGATTATTCATTCCCCAGCTCAAGATGGTCACATTGCAAAGATCCTTATTTACCATCAGGAAACTGTCTACCTCCGTGGGATTTGTCAGTGGGCGCAGGCCCTGTGTGTGTGTGTGTGTGTGTGTGTGTGTGTGTGTGTGTGTGTGTGTGTGTGTGTGTGTGTGTGTGTGTGTGTGTGTGTGTGTGTGGTGTCGGCATTAATTCATGGCCAGATCTCTTGCTTAATTCAAAGTGATGGTGACAACCTACCGCGCAGGCATCCATAACGGTGTCTCGCGTACACAGCGTCACGTGACCGCCAGTTAACGAGGTAACCAGCGTGTCTGCACAGTGTTGAAAGGAAGGAGAAGTCACATGTGTGCGTGCGTGCGTAGGATCGAAATCACCATGGCTTTAACGAAAACATGAGGGTCGAGAGTTGGGTTGAGGCAAAGAACTGTTGTTACAAAGCGAGGGGACAACTTTGCTGCGGGGAAATATGGGGAACGGGTTTAATTAAGGGAAAGCCTCTTGTTTTGGCAGCTACAAAACTATCATCCCGTCGATGCTGCTTTATGCTGCTTTGTCTTAGAATGTCCTTGCCGCTGCTTTATAACTACAGTTAGCCGTGAAGGCCGTAATTATGAAGTGAGAGTAAGTCGTTTCCCCAGTATAAAATGGATAAAAATAAAAAAGTGTATTGTTTCCGATGTTATAAAGCAGTGTCGAGACTCCGCGGACACATACTTTTTGTCTCTTTTCCTCTGACACCTTTGCCACCGCTTTATAAATAGACACCACTTTATAACTTCGGAAACAAGACGCTTGTTCTTGAATTATCCACCTTGCCCCCCCCCCCCATCAGGGAAGAGATCTTTTCATAACTACGACCCCAAACAACGCTTCGTGAGTACCGAGACAAGACTCTCAACCCTATGTTCCCCGTTTTGCCTAGAAAATCGGCATGCCCTCGCTTTATAGCAACTACCACCTCGGAAGACCATGTGTTGAGAAGAAGGAAGAGGGAAGGGAGTTGGTAGGAGAACGGCAGGGTTGACAGAGGTCATTACGACGGAACTCAGACATGGCTAATCAAGGACAATAATCGTATCTGCATGCCACGGATCAGCTGACACATCGATGCAAACAGAGTTATCCCAGGAATTATTTGCCCAGAGCCCGGGGTGCCGTGAGCGCGAGTCTGTGTGATATTGAGTTATGCTGGTGACGTCATAGTTCCCAGCCTCCTGAAGGCCCTCGTGCACTCATGTGCCCCGATGCTTAAATGATATGGAGTTTTTACTCCAGTTGAACATGTTTCTTACAGCCACTGCTCAGTGGGGAGGGGTTTGAACCAACGCACTTCCCACGAAGAAAAAACGAGGTGTAAGTAGGTTACCTTTCCTTCAAATTACTTCGTACTTTGATAGTAAAGGGGTCTAGTGCTACCCTCGCGCTCCTGAGGGAAAAATAGGTTCCCTTCCGACAGTATGAATGTCAGACTGTAAAGTCTCCTAGTAGTTACCTTTCGACAGTATGGATGTCAGACTGTACGATCCCCCAGTAGTTCCCTTCCAACAGTATGGATGTCAGACTGTGCAAGACACCTGTAGTTCCATTACGACAGTATGGATGTCAGGCGTGGACTCCTTCCCTATTTTGCACAAAACAAGTTTCTTAAGTATCTGCTCCAAATATTCTACATGGAACGCAAAAAAGTAAGGCATGAACTAGTCCATGGAGGACCTGCTAGCCGTGGTTCATCATCATCATAATCATCATCGTCGTCGTCGTCGTCGAATTTGCATTGTTGCCGACATTTCCATCGTTGATTTCTTTATCATCACATAGTCCTTTTCTACAACATTTCTTTCTACCTTGTTGGATGTGCTACTGACGGAGGTACAGGTATTCTAACATTGACGGACCTGTTTCCTACGTCCAACAAGGAACTCTATGGCGACCTTCGTTATAGTCTGCGTGCATCTGTCTGCCCGCAATAACACCCGACGACCACAGACGTATAACTAAGCACATGACAAGCAGTATAAGTCAAGAGGATAAGGTGAATCTCTCTCTCACGCACACGCACACATGCATATATATATATATATACATAGAATGCTACAAACAAAGACAATTGCAAGTGCAGTAATTTAACGGGGGCCTGTGCTGTAAGAACGGACTTCTTGCCTTTGAGCCCTGAAAACATTTCAGACCGTAAAATCTTTAGAAAGGTTATTAATGAAGACCGCTAATGTCAGACTCTTATTTTTTCCAGTTATCTATCCTACTATAGATTGAGTGGAACAGGAAAGGAGGTGTGTCCCTGAGTAAGGAGTCTGAAGTACGAGGTAGAGTACATTGTCCCTTGTGCGACACCTACAGACACTCAGTTCTTGAGTCACTTCGTAAATACTTATGTTGATCGCAAAATGCAGACGGCACCCTTCTGGCTCGGTGGATGGTCAGATACACAGAAGGACTTGACCACAGCTGGCAAAACACTAGAATAGCAATCAGTTATGTTCTTTCACTCAAACGTAGTTGTATGTATGTATAGAATATATATTGCATGAACGCAGCAATCCTGTGGAAATTTATTAAAACAGACAGAACAATAATTCTATACTGTGAGAGAGGTTGCTAGAGAAGCTATGGGGGAGGGAAGTACAATGAAATGTCGAAAGCAAACGCTGACAATGAATGAAAAGATGGCGGTACAGCTCTTTCCTGGGGCTGGGGTACCTCTACTGGCACACATTAATTACAATTAACTTCTTTTCCCCTCCTCTATCCTACCTGCCATAATCTGTTCCTCGCCATATTTTGCCTTCTGCTAGTTTATCATCCCCAAAGTATCATCACATACAATAAAAAGGAACGATAAAGACAAGAAAATAAAGAGGAAGACATAAAGAAAGCAGAGAAAGATTAAAGGAAGATAAGTAAAACTTAAAGCAGAAACAAATAATTAACAAGAAAAAAGAGACAAACAAAGCGACCTTGTCATCAACTTCCCCAAGCTTCTCTTTGCTTCACTTTGGCGAGATGACCTCGCCACTAAGACGACCTCGCCCTTAAGACCTCGTCAAGAGACTTCATCACTCAGACCTCATCAACAGACCTCATCAACAGACTTCATCACTCAGACCTCATCAACAGACTTCATCACTCAGACCTCGTCAACAGACCTCATCAACAGACCTCATCAACAGACTTCATCACTCAGACCTCGTCAACAGACCTCATCAACAGACCTCGTCAACAGACTTCATCACTCAGACCTCATCAACAGACCACCACTCAGACCTCGTCAACAGACTTCATCACTCAGACCTCATCAACAGACCACCACTCAGACCTCGTCAACAGACTTCATCACTCAGACCTCGTCAACAGACTTCATCACTCAGACCTTATCAACAGGCTTCATCACTCAGACCTCGTCAACAGACTTCATCACTCAGACCTCATCAACAGACTTCACCACTCAGACCTCGTCAACAGACTTCATCACTCATACCTCATCAACAGACTTCACCACTCAGACCTCCTCAACAGACTTCACCACTTAGACCTCATCAACAGACTTCACCACTCAGACCTCGTCAACAGACTTCATCACTCAGACCTCATCAACAGACTTCACCACTCAGACCTCGTCAACAGACTTCATCACTCATACCTCATCAACAGACTTCACCACTCAGACCTCCTCAACAGACTTCACCACTTAGACCTCATCAACAGACTTCACCACTCAGACCTCGTCAACAGACTTCATCACTCAGACCTCATCAACAGACTTCACCACTCAGACCTCGTCAACAGACTTCACCACTCAGACCTCGTCAACAGACTTCTTCCCAAGCAGACTTGGCAAGGCAAGCTTTCCCACGATGACTTCGCAAGCGGACCTTGCTACGATGACCCTGCCAAGTAGCTGTCAGCCGATAGCACGAAACCTCTTTCTTTATTCGTCCTGCACTCCTTACCTCCCCGGCTTCCTATAAGCAGGAGACGTCTCCTGCTTCTTGCGACATCTTTAGCCTCATCTTCTCTAATCTCTGCCGGTTCTCTCTAGACGTATCTACTGCTTCAGACGCGTCCTGGCAGCTTGATACCAACCAGTCAAATTTATTCCCTTTGGAAAAGGCCACCATTTTTTTTCCTTTGGGAATTATCTGATAACTTGCACAGTACCACTTTTGTTAATTCTCGATGGAAAGGTCCAGCAGGACTGCGGCCACTTCAGGCGTGTGATACGCGTGCTTTTAAATCTAATACTGGGGAGGAGAGGAGAAAATTGTCCAGAATTTCTTATAAATGAGACGTGTGATTGATTGGTCAGACGTCCCGCTTCCTGGCTGGCCGACAGGACTGCGGATGAAAATGGGAACGGATGAGGGGTAGATGATCTAAGAAAAGATATAATGACCCCGATATTGGTGAGATGGAACGGAAGAAGATTGCAGGAGACAAAGGGTGGAGGGATGACTCGGGGGGGAATTAACACGGAACGAAGCCAAACGTGAGAGAAGGAAACTCTGGCAATATCAACTGTGGAATTTGACTAGCGGGTGCACATATCGCATTTGCACGCATGCACACACACACACACATGCATACACTCACGTACGCACATATTAACACGTGCGTACATACACACAGAGACTGACACTCACACTCACACATAAAGAAGTGAATGACGGCCGCAAAGAGAACAAGAAATTTTAAAAATTAAAACAAATGTGAGATAAAACTGATTCACTTATTACGTTTTCCTTATTCTGTTAGTTTCCACGACTTAAAACAAAATTGTGCAAATTTGTGGGTATATCTGGGTAGTTTTAAGTGAAATGATAATGATTGGATTAATAGGTTGAAGTCCTGCTCATGGCTAGACTATAGGTCTCAACTTAGCAACTAGTGTCGGTCTTCTCACTTTTTTGTGAGCTTTAGTGTTTTCAGATATTCTCAGTCTATACTTATATAACGCCTGTCATTTTAAATCCAGATGTAGGTATAGAAAGATGAAGCGATAACATTTAGTGCCTAAGCTATATCAAGAAGAATGTCTTGACAGAATGACGGATTATGGGGGACCACACAGCCGCAGTCTAACAGTCAGCATCACATGGGAGACAAATTGAAACACATTAGTGGAGTGACTTCACAGGACCATCAGTACAGCTCTGACCTGTTATTTCGCCAACCACCCGGCGGAAGAAAATTAGTTTCTAGAATATGACCAAGTCTTCAGTTCATAATTTTCAAAGGTCCTAGAGTTCAAAAGTTTACAAGAATTTGGACCTCAGTACGGATCTGCTACTTATGCACAACGTGGGTAACTTATCTTTGGACAAAATCTTTAAATGTTTGGTTTGTACAGCTACATACTACTTCAAATATTTGTATACCGGCGTGGCAAAAGTATTTTTAAATATAGGTTTTAAGCTAATCGAGGTAAGGCAGAGACAGAAAAAAGAGAGAAAGAGCGAAAGATGGACATAACCTCTTACCCCCCACCCCCCAAAAAATAAACTAAGGGCTCTAACGACTGTAATATGGTGTGTCTATATGTGTAAGACTGTGAGGTGGTGTGTCTATATATTTACAACTGTGAGGTGGTGGAACTATATGTGTACGACTGTAAGATGGTGTGTCTATATGTGTACGACTGTAATACGGTTGTCTCCATGTGGACGACTGTAAGATGGTGTGTCTATATATGTACAACTGTGAGGTGGTGGAACTATATGTGTACGACTGTAGGGTGATGGAACAATATGTGTTGGGCTGTAAGGTGGTGGGTCTGCATGTGTACGATTGTAAGGGGATGAGTCTGTAGGTGTACGACATTGAAGGGATGGGTCTACACGTGTACGACTGTAAAGTGATGGGACTATAATGTGTACGAGTACGAGTGTAAGGTAACTGGACTATAGGTTTACGACTGTAAGGTGATGAACTATTTGCTTACGCACAGCAGTCAAGTTTTTTAAAAATGGGTTTGTGAATATATCCTTTGCCCTAGTACCGCTTTAACACCCTATACTTTATCCTTGTTTCTGTTTCAGATGTTGAGTTGTAACTGTGGTGCTCTAGGTGCTGTAGAAGTTGTAGGTGATGTAGGTGCTGTGGGTGTTGTGGTGCTCCAGGTAGAGGTATTTCTCCCACTGGCTAATAAAGTTGCGGGCCCGATAGAAATAAACAACAACAGTACAACAGAGTGAGAAAACAACAGGCAGTGTAATTATCACCACGATGCTAATAAAGATATTGTGCTTCCATGTAAAGTACTGTCGTGAACGTGCTCAGGTACAAATCATGGCGACCCTACTGCTCTGAATGTTCTGGCCACGTAACTGTTAAGCCTCTCTCTATATATAAATATATTTTTTATCGGGACTGCACGTTTTACGAGATCTCAAACAAATAACTTTGGTCTTAATTTGACATGTCCGAATTTCACTGCCTTCAGTGGGGTTTTTTTTCTGTGACCGTGCAAAGCAAGTTTACTAAACATGGTCGGACGAAAGACGAAATTTTCCTGGTTAATTAAGAACACCTTTTGTGTGCAAAGACTATTGTTCAGGGTCACGCTGTGAAAAATTGTCTTCCTGTAACGTTCGTATAACGGTTCGCCTAAGGAGGACCTGAATTATTCGGTCTCACGCGGTGCCCATTTAAAAAAAAAAAAATGGTCGAAAACCAGTTGCAATGTTAATGAAGTTTCAGTCTTTAAGTGTGCATGATTATGAGTACAGGCTGTACGGGTAACTTTCTTCAATAATGCAGTGTGATTAAGATTAAATGTACATTGAGGCTGTCAGAAACCTTTGTGAGGTAATCTTTCCCTAGTGGTAAAATGAAACGGTCAGAGGATGGTCTGTACATATATATTGTTGAGTGTAAGAGTATTGGGTAATAGGGAGTAATTGCGGTAATTTTAACCTTGTTCTCTTGCACTAAGTTGTACTAAGTTCCATCTCGTTCCATTTCGCTCCACACTGAAAGCTTTCTTCATTTTTAATTGTTAATACCAGTCTCGTTATAAATGTATTAAATGTAAAGATTTCAAAAAGAGTAAAAGGCATAAAAACTCTGCTTTAAAATACTGTCCTTAAGTGCGTCTTATTGAGTGATCTTTTCTTAGCAAGCAATCACTCAGTTCAAGGAATACTTCTTTTTCACAAATGTGCATATAGTGCTTATTGTAAGTATAAAACTTCAGGATGTATACTTTCCCTAATCGTCTGGCAAGGGAAGTAATACACGTAACATCGTCAGTGCATTTATAATAGAAGTTACATCCCTTGAAGATGTTTGTCGCTTAGTTCTTTCTTTCTCTAAATGTTACGCATACACACTAACATTAAAGAACAAAGATCACACACACACACACACACACACACACAGATCACACACACACACACACACACACACACACACACACACACACACACACGTACATGCACTCAGTCGATGTGAGTGCCCATACATATACAGTGCACCTGCTGGATTGTTTCAAGACAAAAGGGTCAGTGTCAGGGCCAGTGACATATCCTCCGCTGAAATGATTTTTAAGACAATCTAGCTTGCTGCCATACTGAGGGCAGCACCAACACACATTTGAAACTTCCTGAGAAAACAATAGGGAAATTTAACTTAAGCAAGAGTTGGTCGAGTCTCGAGTAGTCTTGCTCAAGGGAGGTCCTGTTCTATAAGGTCAGATTCGAAACTTGTATCTTTTGAGGCTCTGACCATTGCCCCCAGCCGTGTTTCCTCCTTTTTCTTCCGGTACTGCTGGCAGACGGACATCACGTGACTGGACAGTGGGGAAGAGGAGGCGCACTCATTGTTACTATGATGTCAATATAGATGTTGAACTGTAATGTAACGTACTAGCACGAATGTACTAATGTACTCTTACCAGCCATGATAGACTGTGGTAGTATAACAAGAAAATCAGTGTCTGTGGAAACGGAATCGTTTATAATTGGCTAAGACTTTATGCCTTCTGTAATTTTACCTCTCAGTTTAAACCCCTTGACCAACAGTATCACTCACTCGATTTCGATTTGCCAGTTGGCCTCTGGGTCAAACACGGTCATCAGACTGTTCAACTGCTCCACATTCAAAATGATGCCAAACTCCTGCACACAAAATCGTACGTGAACGAGTTCCTGCGTGAATACACGTGACTAAGCTTCAGATCAAAACAACACCTGCACACAAGTCTACCACAAGGAAACTTGCCACAGAACACCATGTCGTCAAACAAAACATCATGTTATCAAACAAAGCATCATGTCGTCAAACAAACCATCATGTTATCAAAACAAACCATCATGTTATCAAAACAAACCATCATGTTATCAAAACAAACCATCATGTTATCAAAACAAACCATCATGTTATCAAAACAAAACACTACGTCGTGAAACAAAATACTTTCCGGTCACACGCATTCGAGGCTCAACCAGCGAGGTGTAAGCATCGTGGGTGAAAGCAAAGCTTGACGTATCGCCACGTGGTATTGTTCCGCCATAGTCGACGGCTTCCAGGCGCAGTCGGGTGGTGGACAAAACCGTGAGTAATCTTACTAATCATCCTCAAATATCACAGTAATAAGTAAACTTTAACTACATTGTATTAGTCAGACACTGCTGAAAGGCCCCTTTCCCTCTCCTTCTCTTATTCTATATTTTAACCTTTTTCTCCCCCCCCCCTTTTTTTTTTTTTTTTTTTTTTTCCCTCGCGCTCATTTCCCTGTTCTGTCCTCTTATCCTTTATTGTTTCCATAATCGCCCGCCCTTTTCTCCCCTATTCCCTTATTTCCTTTCACTTTAGCTGTTGTTAAGCTACATACTTCCATAGTCTAGTTGAATATCCCCCTTACCCCCTTTGATGTATCGAACTTGCTTTTACTTTTTTGCACCTACATTACTAACCCGACCAAACTGAGGTAGAAAACGGTCTAAATGGGGGACTCCCCCAAACAAACCAGAAAGGTAAATCCTTTCACTAAGAAGGAAGCAGGTAAAAGAGTAACCCGTAGTGCCGCTAGAAAGCAGGATATGATAAACATAAATGACGACCTCTACCTTAGCGAATCAAGTAGCTGTGACTCATCAGACACCATCAAAGGGAACGAATACAGTATGAAAACCAACGACCCAGACGAACGGACTGAATGTGAAAGTGACAGTAACATAAACGAGGTCTCTGACTCTGACTCAGACGACGGCTTCCAGACCGTAACTACTAAAAATAGAAGAAAGAAATTACAACCAAGACAGAGGACAAGAGCACAAGACAATACCATCCCCCAGCTACCCTTTCCAGTTATCATCATCCCCAATGAGAAAGGAAACAAGAACATCGGGACAGCAGGCCCCTCACGAATGTCCAGAGAAATCAATGAAAAGATTGGAGACGTAGAGGAAGTAAGACCCTCAATACGATCCAACAAATTGATTATAGGCTGTAAAGACCCAGCCCAACAAAGGAATGCAACGGAGATTAAAAATTTCCTAGGCATCAGCGTGACCTGCTACGTCCCTGGCAAACAAAACAAAAAGCCAAGACAGAAGAAGGGGCTTGGTGTCATTAAAAATATTTCTCTAGAAGAAAGTCTGGAGGACATTAACAGGATGATGGATCAAACAGGGCGACCCAAAATCAGGGCTGTCAAAAGATTCAACATAAAAGCCAAGGGAAAAATAACACCTAGTAAAGCAATTTTAATGGAATTTATAGATAGTGAAACTCCCACGAGCATCAAAATAGGATTACTGACATATAGAGTAGAGCAATTCAATCAAACAGAAAGACAGTGCTTTAACTGCAACGGCTTTGGTCACATTGCGGACCAGTGCAAGCTAAGAGCTGTATGTGGGCGCTGCGGAGGTACACACGACACTAGAAACTGCAGCGTAAAAGACCACCAGGAGTTCGTCTGCATAAACTGTGGAGAATCTGGCCACAGTGCAAGGTATGGTGGATGCCCCTCCAAAATAATCCACAGACAAGCCAGCCAAATATGCGCGACAGGTAAACTTACATACAGCGAAGCGCTCAAAACTTCCAGCGAAAAATACTGGACCCACAAAGAAAAAACTAACGCTCGATCCGAGCTAACCAGTGAGAAGAGGGAACAGCTTCCACCAGCGCAGCAGACTACACTACAGACGGAGACACCACAGACGGAGACAACACAGACAAAGACTCCACAGACAATCACGGCGAGCGACAACATAGAGACAACAATAGAAGACTTAACAAAGAATAAAGAAGAACACCAGAAAACAAAGAGCGACAAGACAACTCCACCAGACGACCTGACCCTGCTGAAAAAGGAAATATTGACCCTGATGACCCAAATTGACGACTACGTCACAAACGTGAAACAGACCACCAAAGACCTACGGACACTTGATGTACCGAGTCTGACTAAAATGATAAGAACTCTATCAGGTCTCCTCACAATTTTAAACGAAAATGTCTAAGCAAACAATAAGATTTATACAGTGGAACTGCAGGGCACTAAATAGTAATAAAAGCGAGTTACTCAACTTTATAAAAAATAATAGGCCAGAAGTGATCGCCCTGCAGGAAACAAATTTCACAAAAGAACCAATCCAAATTTCAAACTATAAATACCCACCAATATTTAAATCAAGACCTAAACCGCATAAAGGAGGGGGAGTAGCAATCTATATCAAAAGCGAAATAACAGCTACAGAAATAGACCATAACCTAAATCCTGAAATTGAGGCAGTAGGTGTAGAAATCACGTTTCCATCCGGAAAAAGCTAAAAATAACAAACGCGTACATATCCAACCAAACCAAATATAATTCAATAACAGTAGAAGACTTAACAAGATTACTCCAGTCAGGGAACCTAATACTGGGAGACTTTAATGCTAAAAACCCACTCTGGGATAGGGAAAACCCAAAAGCAGACAAAGGAGGTAAAATGATAGAAGAAGCCATGGAAGATGCAAGGGTCTGTTTGCTAAACAATGGCCAACCCACGCATGTGTTCTGTCAGGGCTCCACAGACTCAACTTCAACCATAGATCTATCTCTCTGTACCCCAGAACTAGCAAATGTTTTAGAATGGGAAGTTTACGAAGAAGACACGTTAGGGAGTGACCACTTTCCAATTATAATCTCCATGCCAGATACTAAAATAAGCCAACCAAGTCCCCTAATCTCTAGAATAAACACTAAAAGAACTCACTGGACCCTGTACGAGTCACTAACAGAAGTGAATGAGATATGGCTCCCTGACGACGACATAGACACCAAGACTGAAAAACTGACAGATAGCATCACTAAAGCAATCAAATCAGCAACACCAAATGGAAATGGTAAGGAGTACAGGTATGCTGGGCAAGCCTGGTGGACCAAGGAATGTGAACAAGCAATTAAGAACAGGAAACATAAACTTAAGATATGGAAAAGCCACAAGACCATAGAAAACAGATTAGAATACAAAAAGGCCAAAGCTGCAGCAAAAAGCACTATCCTCCAAGCCAAAAAAGAGGAATGGCACAGGTTCACAGAATCTCTAGACCTAAATGCTAACCTAAATGATAGCTGGAGAAAGATCAAAAGATTAAATCAAGGGCCAAGATCCACCATGCCCACCCTGATAAAAGAAGGTACCAAATATGAGACAAACCTAGAAAAAGCAAACCTACTGGCTGAACAATTTCAAGAAGTCAGCTCAGACTCTAACTTAGACCCAGACTTTAAGTTATTCAAAGAACAGGCAGAAAATAACTTCCTTCCCCCTCTAAACCAAGAAGATCCTTTCAAACTAACAAACAGAATAACTATAGAAGAACTAGAGCAAGCCCTATCAACCAAAACGTTAGGATCAGCTCCAGGCCCAGATCTTATCACTTACCAAATGCTAAAAAACTGCCATCAGAAAACCAAACACCTTATCTTAGAGCTCTTCAATGATATTCTTGAAAGAAGTTGTTTCCCTAAAATGTGGAAAAGGGCCACAGTGGTCCCCATCCCCAAACCAGGCAAAGCAAAGTCAGCCCCATCTAGCTACAGACCAATAGCGCTAACCTCGCAACTAGGCAAGACATTTGAGACAATTATTAAGAAGAGATTAAACCACTTTTGCGAGGCCAACAACATCCTGCCCCCAGAGCAAAGTGGTTTTAGGAAGAAACGAAGCACTATGGATCACATAACAGCACTGCAGCAGGAAATTATCAATGCCCACACGGAAAAAAGAGTGAACCTGTGCGGAGTTTTTCTAGACATAGAAAAAGCCTACGATATGCTTTGGCATGAGGGCCTGCTTCAGAAACTCCTCCACATAGGCACCCCAAACAGAATAGTGCAACTAATCAAATCCTTCTTAACAAACAGAAAAATAGCTGTAAGAATTGAGGATCAAACTTCCAACGAGGTACCACTAGAAAATGGAGTCCCACAGGGAAGCGTCCTCAGTCCCTTACTCTTTAACATAATGATAGCAGACCTCCCCAAATGTGTAAAACATGTCAAAGTTAAACAGTTTGCGGACGACACGTCCCTCCTAGGAAAAGTAGAAATACGCCCAACAAATGACCCCAACAGACCTAAAATCATAGGAATAGATAAGATACAGGAGGATCTGCATGAAATAGCAAAGTGGCTCAAATATAATGGCTTTAAACTTTCAGCCACCAAAACACAGGCAATAATATTCCAAAAACCAAACCAGAAGACAGAATACCCCAAATTAACACTAAACCAAACAACCCTTGACTACAGTCCACAGATACAATTTCTAGGAGTTATCTTCTCGGAAAAAACAAGCTGGACCCCGTATGTAGACAAAATAACAAAATCTGCCAAAAAAGGAATAAACCTAATGAGAGTAGTTAGTGGAAATAACTGGGGAACTAATCCTAAATCTCTCCTTAACCTCTATCAGGCCCATGTCATGTCTAGACTACTATACGCAGCCCCACTGCTAGTCCACCTTAGAGTAAACCAACTAGCTAAACTTCAGTCAGTACAGGCCAGGGCACTAAAAGTAGTTCTGGGAGTACCATCGTACACACCAAACCTAGCAATACTGGCGGAAACAGGTCAGAAACCTATAGAATTAATAATAAAAGAAAGGACAGCTAGCTACTACTACAAAATTCAATGTCTCCCACCTGACCATCCAGTCCGACAGATTCATATTCAACCCCACAGACACAGAACAGGCCGCCCCACCCCACAGCCCACACTACAACAACACATACAACACTTAGAAAACACAAAGGGAGCAGAAACTAACATAACAGCTCCTTACCCACCAGACAACATACAAACACCACCCTGGACACTTCCACACCCACAGATAGACCTTGACCTCACCAAATACAACAAAGAACAACACCAAGCCCAAATCACTGCAGAAACAAAGCTCAAGCTAAACACCACATACAAAGAACACGTGCAGATTTATACTGATGGATCTCATGACCCAGTGACAAACACAACCGGATTAGGAGTATACCAACCCGGTAACATCACCATCTCCAGCAGACTCCCAAAACACACTTCAATTTTTACAGCTGAGTTGACGGCCATACTGACAGCTCTCCATACACTTCATCTCGGAATGAAGGACACAACGCAACAACAATATGTAGTAATTTCAGATTCACTGTCAGCACTTCAGGCTTTAAAAAACAAATCCTCAAACAGAATAGATATAGTATACAAGGTACTGTCCATCATAAAGAAAATCAACCAGAAACAGGGAGACATTAAGTTCTTTTGGGTTCCTTCCCACATAGGAATAAAAGGAAATGAAGAGGCAGATAAACTAGCTAAACTGGCAGTAAAACAAGAAAATAACCCTAAAGTCACCACCCTAAACATCTCTATTTCACCAGCAGAGAGAAAAATAGCTATAAAACCAGCAATAAAAATAAGGTGGCAAGAAAAATACAAAAATGAAGGTATAGGTACTAGAAGACTGATAGACGACCAGCCTAGTCTCACCTTGATGTACCTAACATCAATCAGGTCGGACCAAACTAAAATAACCAGAATGAGGCTTAGTGGAGAATATTATAAAATGTATAAAGACCCACCTTCATGTGCCTGTGGGGACAGACTTAGCACCCCGCATGTACTGTTGGAATGCAATGAAAATAAACCAGAGAGAGAAGAACTAAAACATTTCCTAGATAAGTATAGGCTGGGACTAAACCTCAGAAACTGCCTCAACCCACCTAAAGAACTATGGAACAGTATACTGTCACTAGTAGTAGTTATAGCAACAAGCCACCCAAACTCTAGTCTAATATAAAATAAGAATAGGGGTAAACAGGACAACATAGCCATCCACACTGGAAAAAAAAAAAAAAAAAAAAAATTGAGGAAGAGCAATACATGGAACCAAACAAAGAAACACAATACACCACCACGGTACACGTGGCAGGACCCCTAAACACTGGCAACAAACGGCACCAGCAGCAGCAGGAGGAAAGAGGGCAGCAGCACTGTAACGACTCATGCAAACTTGGCAGACCAATAATGGATGAAGAGGGCACAAATACAATACACCACCCATGCAGACTTGGAAAACCTAAACACCCACAAAAATAGAGGGCACGCACAGAAGTGAAACCACGCATCAGGCACCACAAAACAGCAACCCTTTCCCCACACTCCCCAAAGACCCCATCCCCCACAGTGCGAAATCACCGAGAGGTGGAAGCACTTTCCCTTTCAAAACCAACAACAAAAAAAAGTGTGTGTGTGTGTGTGTGTGTGTGTGTGTGTGTGTGTGTGTGTGTGTGTGTGTGTGTGTGTTTTGACTTTACACTTATGTGTCTCTCTACGATTGTATGAGAGGGTCGCTTCCCGGTAAATTGTTTTCCAGTTTATTTATTTTGTAAATCTTGCTGAGTCTGGCTTTGATTATTATTATTGTTTAGTTAAAGAGTATTAGCAAAGAACTTCATTCTAATAAAGACGACATGTTGTTAAACTCAATGGAACAGCTGCTGTTTATCTGAGATGAAACCTTTGATTCGAGTAAGGCTGTGCACAAGGTATCCATCTTTTCACTCTAAACATCGCTGAATCCGTCGTGCGGATGATCACTTTTCGGATTTGTGTTTATGTACTTTCCATTTATAAACAATGTATAATTTTCCGTATAACCACCACCGATTAATTGGTTATCCTGACAACACTTCCAATGTGGTGCCGCCCTCCACATGTTTATACGCACCACTTCCTACCCTGTTGTTCCAGAGATAACATTGAACATCGAACCGGTAGTCAAGCATCGCCAAAGATCCACTCATTGCGCGATAAATTATCTTGAATATTATTATTTTCTATAAAAATTACCAAGCTGAAATAAAAGAGTATTTAAAAAAAAAACCAGAGTGAGTGATTAAAAGACTGATGGACTGCAATAAGTTATGTCTAATGAACGGGTTAAACTCAGTGCAAGGTAATACTTTCATCAATATTTGTGACTAAAACTCCACAACACACACTTTAGTTCTCGAGATACACACCTAAAGACATCCCCTCGCCCAGATATTGGTCAGTCACACAAATATAAACATATATAATTGCACTGGGAGAAAAATTTAGCCTTTCGGAAAGCTGGGAGCAGTTGTCAGTCCGGTGAGTCTGTAGAAACATGACATCCCAGTTGGACTCGAGAACACTGGGGCAAAAGGGGTAAACGTTATCTTCCACTGATCTTTACCTAATCATTATTTTTTTTAATCGTTTAAATCTTCATCCTACTCTTTAATGCTTAAATTGGAGGCCTATTGGGCATGTGTGTGCATACACAACACAACTAATTATGATCATAGCCCTTGACTTTCTTGGCACTAAGTATGCGAGATGGTCCATAAATCCTCTTTCAGGTTTTAAAACTTTTTTATGTCTTTATTATAGTTTTTGTGTTTTTTTTAACTTTTTATATCTATTTCTAGTGAGGTCTTGCTGTAAAATAAAACCCATGACATTTATTTATCCTTTCGCCCATCTTTGTCACTTCTTTTCTTGTACCTTTCCCTTGTTTCTTACATGAAGCATGCATGGTGACCGACCGACGTATTTTGAACCAAAGACGGTTAGTTCCAGACCTCTCGGTACCTCCGGCTTGAACCTCGCCCCTACTACCCACCCAATAGTCGTTCTGGAGAATTGGGCACCTCATCTGTTAGGGAAAGTAAAACCAGCAGATCTTCCAAATGTTTCGCTGTCAACAAAGTATCCCGCTACCTGCTCCTGACGTCTACTAAATTATTGTTCCCTTTATCTAATGCTTCACCTACAACTTTCCATTTACATCATCATCATCATCATCATCATCATCATCATCATCATCATCATCATCATCATCACTACATAATGTTAGTAGTAGTAGTAGTAGACATGGCGCTCACTAGCAGACCACGAACAAACTCCTGTCGCTGTACAACTTTCGGATTGTCTTCACTGCTGCACCGCGACAACAGGCTGCTGATGCTCTGGTTCTTGGCGTGGACGTGGTCCAGGACGATGTCCAGAGGATCGGAGCGTGCGCTGACCAGTCCACTCACCACGCGGCGCATCAGCACGTGGTCATTGGTGCGGTTGATGCGGTAGGTGAGGGTAAAGGTCGGCTTCACCTCCCGCAGGTGATTCATCGCCTTCTGCAGCTCGCTGGTCATCATGATGCTCTGATACAGCAACGGTGGCAGCGGGACCAACAGAGGTCGAGACAAAGACAGTTTACTTTTTGTTCCAAAATGAAAAAAAAAAACAAATTTAAGTACATGGGTGTGTGTGTGTGTGTGTGTGTGTGTGTGTGTGTGTGTGTGTGTGTGTGTGTGTGTGTGTGTGTTTTGTTAGTATTGGGTTGTAGGTGTGGCAAAAGAGAAAGCCAGAGTTGGCAGATCAAAAGACAACTAAATATTTTAATCACACGCACAGAAGAGAGAGAGAGAGTGTGTGTGTGTGTGTCACAAACCTGTATTGAAACTTTTCTTTTTTTCCCCCCTCTTTTTTTTGTTTTTAAGAATACGCACGGATAGTTTGGGCAGATGGCGAGGGTTTTGCGTGGGAGTGCATGTAAGTGAAAGTCTCTTTGATGTAACGGCCTCACTGAGGGAGCTGCACTCGTATAAACGGTGAAGATCAGGATAGAAAGAAAATAGTGATTTTTTATTTCTTTAATCTTTTATGTAAGTTTTTGGTTTAATTATTAATTAGAGAATTGTAATAAAGTGAATTTAAATGACTTTTAGATTTTTAAGGAATGTAATTTTCTGTTTTGTCTTTTTGTATATTTTGTTTCTTCCCTTATCTGTGTCCGTCGTTGGCTGATGCGTTGCATCAAACTGAGCGCCGAGGAGCAGGAGATGGGAAAGGACTGTGTGTGTGTGTCGGGGTTCTTTTCTGGGACCTGACGGCGGAGGCTTCGAAAGCAAACTTGCTACAAGTGAACTTTAATCAAAGAATTTTTATCGTGAAAAGGGGGGATTTAATATTGTGTTTGAGTATGTTTCCTTAGATTAATTATTTTTCAAATATTATATTTGTTTCTTAAATTGAGATTTTTGTTGGTGTTTTTGATCTCGTCGGAGCACAGTTGTAGAGCTGTAGTGAGAGTAAGAGAGAAAGAGAAAGACGGGTATGTGTATCTTGAACACTTACAGTCAAATACACATTTTCTACAGCCAGTGATCCCAGCATCGTCAGCAGCTTGATATTCTCGCTTACCGGCACAGGGTTGTCGCAGACCTGTTAAAATCCACTTAGTCCGTATGAAAACAGAACAGGTCAGCAGTATAGTGTGTTGACAAATTCGGGAAACTTCTAGCTTTTCTCTTGTTAGTGGCTTTTGCTTCTGCATACATTCAGAGAATTGGAGACAGGTACAGGCAAGATGTCTACAGTAGTGGTTTCTGCTTTGAATCGGGGCCATGTAAATAACGACTCCTACCTACCTTACGGGGACTTGCAGACTTGAAGTTGGTGCTAAACCTACAGCAGGCAGCAGTGAGGTTGGCTTACATTCAGTGTCTTGAGCGAGGTGTTGCCCCGGAGGTAGGTGAGAAGCTGCGAGACGGCGTTGAAATCCAGACGGCAGCCGGACAGATCGAGGGCGAGGAGGCGGGAATTGTCCTGCAGGCTTTTACCCAGGGTGGTCACCAGCTGGCTGTCTATCCCGCTCCAGGCCAGACTCAAGCCTCGCAGTCCTTTGTTGAACTGCAACGTCAGCAAACGTCAGTCCATTAACGGACAGTCGGCTGAGCAGACAATCTACACATCACTCGCAAGTTTAGGCATTAATGTATGTGTGAATGAGAGAGAGAGAGTGTGTGTGTGTGTGTGTGTGTGTGTGTGTGTGTGTGTGTGTGTGTGTGTGTGTGTGTGTGTGTGTGTGTGTGTGTGTGAGAGAGAGAGATCCACTTGTCTTCTCATGTTTCAGATCAACGTCTTTTCGTAAATACCTTTAAAGCAGACAGAAGTTCCAGCAGACCTGGTCGTGTAAAATGGTTGTAGCTCAGGTCCAGCAGCTTAAGAGTCGCATTGTGAACTGACAAATGACAGAATAACGCGATCAGTGACTGACAAACACAAATCGCATACATCATGGGATAATATGTGACAAATAAACGCCACACTCATGCGCAATGATGTGTACAGCAACACATACCAATCACACGCTTAATAAAGTATAGGAGAAAGACATTTGGCTAAAGCAGTCCTATTCGTTTCACAAAACCCATTCAGACAGCCAGCCAGCCAGACAGACAGACAGACAGACAGACAGACAGACAGACAGACAGATTTTGCCTTAAGCTGAAATCTGGAATAAATAGGAACCTGCACCAGAATATTTGTTACAGTCAAGAAAAAAAAGTAGACAAATTGTAAGTTATTAACGGTCAAAGGCTTACCTAAGCCTTCGCCCAAACTTTTACCTGCAGCCTGCTCAAACAGGTTGCAACTCAAGTCGAGCTCCAGCAATCGACTGTTTCTCTGTTAATTAACATCAGAGAGAGAAAAATACATCAAAGATAGCATAACATAACATCAGAACAAGCATAATATCAGACATACCATAACACCAGAGATAGCAAAGCATAACACCAGAAAGTTACTCTGTTAATTAACATCAAAGATAGCATAATATTAGAGAGAGAAAAAATAAATGATACAGCATAGCATAGCTTTAGAGAGAGTATAGCATCAGGCGCTGGCTATGCAGGTCGCACTAGCCATCAGTTCATGCAAGGTTCATGTTTGCAGTTAATAACTCTGTACCCTAGGGCTCACAGTCTCTGCAGGTATCTGGCATATTGCTCTCTAGCATTAGACTCACCATTCGACACCAAATTTTCAGCACCGCTGGCGCACATTTTTTTTATGAGAATGTCATCAAATGTCTGTTATCTATTATTTGACCGTGCCTTGACAGGAAAATTATATAGTGTCTTCAATTCACACTTTTCAAGCTCTTTGCCTGTCTGCTTAATGTTAACATATCAAGTCATTGAAAAATTTATCGTATAAACGCTGTAACTTCACTCAGAGAAAAACACTTTTCTCCCTTCTCACTTTGGTATCGGTTGTTATGAGATGGTGGCAATTGATTCAGTCTTCATGTTCTGTATCAGTTTTAACAAGTTTCTGCTGAAATAAGACTAAAATAAGAAAGAGAAATGCTGTATTCTGTGTGTCAACTGCTGCTCTATTCCGCTGTCTACTGTGTCTGGAAATCTTCATCAAAACCCATCTCTGCAGGAAACAGTTTGCATCACCAAACATGTTAGTTCGTGTCTCTACACTTCTTTATTTTCATCCATGAACAATGTTCACTTTTATCATAGTGTCATCCATTTGCTCGTGTTTATGCTTTCGTCTGGTTCGTTTGAAGTCTTTCCTGTGCAGAAAATTGAGCTCGCATCCACACAGAGAAATAAATTTGCTTTATAAAGATGTTCCCTGACTCTCCCTTAGCTTTCTGATGGAGTGCGCCAAGTTTTTAATTTTTTCTCAAAAAGATCAGTTTTTAAAAAAAGTCTTCCTTTCACTGATCTGACTGAAAGGACTTCATGCGTGGTGAACCGAGGTTGTTAGGACCATCAGAATTCTAGAGCGTGGAGATATATGGGTGTACACAAATACTCGGTCACCTGCATTCTCAAGCACCTATATAAATAAATAAAGTTAATTTGTATAGCGCTTTTTCCCACCATTAAAGAGAGGCTCAAAGCCCTTTACTAAAAAGAAAAACACACAAACATAATAATGGATGCTGATCTCAAAAACAGTAAGTTTCAGTGTTCTTATCATTATTTACACTCACTCCCTTCCCCCCAGCACCGGACTTTCCTTTGAAGTTGATCTACTCAAAGCAAGGATCAGTAGATGCAATGTCACCTGCGCTCACCAATCAACCACACACTGACTCACTGACTCGCATACTTCCATGAGTGACTGACTGACTCACGCATTTACGGCCAGGCACAAGCGCACACACGCTCGCTCGCTCGCTCGCTGACTCTATTATGCATCCATCAAAACTGTTGCAATGCCACTTACTATGAGGGCATTTCCCAAGAATTCCCCAGCCTTGTCTCCAAAGGAATTGCCTTAAGGACGTAAAAAAAACCACAGAGTTATTAAAATAAAGACATACATCTTCGTTATGATGGTCAGTAAAAATGGTATAGCATCCAGTCGTGAATAATACAATACTTACCCGCAGCAAGTATGCTTTCTAACGATGTGTTCTGAGCAATCAGACCGGCTAACAAAAGGGCCCCTTTAGTCCCTAGGCCGTTTTGCGAAACATCCTACACAGAGAGAGAGGCAAAGGATAAACGAGACATACTGTTCAAATCCCAGAAACATGAGCGTCCATGCATAGACATAAAACATACGTTGATACACAAGCAAAAACACACAAACACAAGCATAGACACAAAGAGAGTTATTTTGGTTTTAGCAGACTGTAAGTCTGTCTGAAAGTGTGACAGTTTTCTGCAAGTTACATTGTCAAAATTTCACTACACACATTTTCAGGAATAATTAAAGAATAGCAGAGCAAACATTGGGAGAAGTATTTGACATAATGCTGTCAGATCATCAGATCGGAGTAATGTATCCTCTTCTGGTGGTTACAGGGTCAACAACACCACAGTCACTAGCAGTCTGGAGGAAACCAAAGGCCACTCACTAGCAGCCTCAGTGTGGTGTTCCACAGGAATGCATCCACAAGGCGTAACAAACCACGTGCACCAAGTTTGTTGTCCCTCAGATGTAGCTCACGCACGGTGCGGTTATCCTACAGACAGGGGAAGACAGAACCAGACAGGGTACTTAAAGCATAATGAGATGCCGTTATTGTAAAACTGAAACACGGGTAGATTAATAAAAGAGACACGGGTAATTTTAGAAGCAATGTGATTCGAGTACATTTTGTACAAAGTTAAACAGATACTCTAAGCCCGGGAATACAAACAAGTACACTATAGACTAAATGTCGTATAAGTATCGTATAAGTGTCGTATCATACACTACCATACAACATATTTTAAGAACACTTAAGGTACTGAGAAAAAAATGGGTCCATTCTGGTTAGAAGACACATATCGTCATAAAGACAGAAACACCCGGAGGACAAAGTACATAGGTGCGTAGGCAAAAAAAACAAATGTAGTCTAGAGACATGCAGACCCCATTTACTGGGAGGCCAGGATTGTTCTCGTGGAAAAAAAATCTGAGGCTACTGTCGTGTGTCACAATCAGCTCCCTGAGTCTGTACTCACGATTGTGGAATGAAGGAAATTGTCGTGTACCTGAGAAGTGCTTTAATCTGTAAATAGGAACATTTTTGTTTAGTTGTTATTGTGTTGAATTTGCTTAATTGGTCAAAATTAGGGGCTAGGTGTAGGGGACAGGGTTGCTGATTGGCTTGATAGTAGTAAATCTTGCTGTCCCCTTAGGGTATATTTATGTACTGAGCATGTGTAGGTCTCGCGACCTTGTAGTCGCCTCATGTTTGAAACACGGGTATAGAGTGGTTTGCGAGTGTGAGATTAGTTGTGTGAACGAATGTTTTGTGACAGTTGGCACTAAGCTCTCTCTCTCTCTCTCTCTTTATGTGTTTCTTGCACGAATTCACACGAAAAGACAGACAAACAGAAACAAATACTCTATACGTTTTGCCTGAAAGTATGAATGGGGTGCTGGGACACACGCGGACACTTGCCTTAAGAGACAAGCCTATGGCCTTCCCGTGCCTGGGGTCTAGGCCCTGGTGACAAACCACGACACGCTGCCTCCAAACCTCGCGCATGTATCGCTGGCTGGGCACAGCCCCCAGTTGTAAGCACCTGGCGTTGTACACCATTTTCACTCGTTCAGGCTCGTGCTCAACGGGCGCTAAACGATCGACAGGCAATAAAACTATTTAGGTCTTTGCAGTCTAGTCGATTTACAGAGAAGCTTTTCCACTAGACGTGATTTCTTACACTGAGTATAGGAGGAAATAACCACAGGGAAGATAGGAGAGAGGGGGTTGGGAATTGGTGTTTACACCAAACCAGCAACTAAGGCTATGTCACGGCAAGGCAGCCAGCCCTGTAAACAGATGCCAGAGAAAGAACAGCGTGGCCGAGTCGAGAGCTGAACCCTGGATAGCCAACCTTCACTGTATTGGTGACAGGCGCTAGCCGTTGGCCCATCCGACAATCGAAAATCGAAGAAAATGTAGAAGATAGAGAGCTGTAGAATCTGTACACCAGTGGACCACTTCAGTTCTTTTCAAGAACCCTGTTTACCTTTTAATGTGCAGAAATCGGGGTATTAATCTGTCTTGCACTCTCTTCTCTCTTTCTCTCGCGTTTACGTAGGGGATTCGCTCATCATAATCCATTCCTAAAGGATACATATGCCATAATATCACACCTAGACAAGTAGCTTACTCACAAACCTCTCTCCTAAAATCTCAGGTCGCCCCTTCCCCATCATACCCTGCCAGTGTCGACAGCCTGAATTCGGTCAGCACTACTCGACCCCTAATCTCACCTGGTACCTGAAATCCTTACAGGGATGCTTACCTGGTCCTTCCGGCGGGTTCAGCGCAGAGGTGTCGTCCCAGGACGACTCTTCCATCTCCTCCTGTGTGATTTCCTCCTCGATTATTTTCTTTTCTTCTTTGTCCCCGGAGTCATCAGAGATCAGTCCTGACACGGTGGACACATCCTCCTCTCTGCTCTCCTCAACCTGACTGCTGTCCTTTTTCTTAAGCGCGACATCGTTGTATCGTTTTTTCTTGTCTTTGTCTCGTCTGGTCTGTTTTGTATTCCCTTCCTCTTTGGCTGTCACTTTGTCGCTTCGTTTCATTGCGTTTTTGTTGCGGTCGAAGGCCATAAGGGAGGCGGAGGCCCGTATTCTATCCTGGACAGTCGTCTTTGGGTGAGCATTTCCAGACGTGACCTCCTTTGGTTTAGTGAATCGTCGCCAGTCGAGGAGCACGTTAGGCGGGTTTGTTCTGAGCTGTGTATTGACTTTTCGAGCGGGATCCTCGTTCTTTTGAACAGTGACACCCATGTCGACTCACACGTCGGCCAGAACGGAGCCTTGAGATTTTGGAGGTTGAACTGGCTGCCCTCAGCAAAAAGAGAAAAAAAAATAGAGAAAGATAGAAAAAAAACTAACTTACTCGTTAAGCAAACCATGTAAAATTTTCTTTTTAATTTCTAAAAACAGAGTTTTGTGAACTTGACAGCCAAATGGTTTTCTCCCTGAAATGACCTAATAGAAAACCCATCGTTACATCTTATTTTCTTGTCTTCTCAGCGTTCTCGTAAGAAGCTTAAACATTATATGAGAACTACTCGTGAGATTTTTAATGTTAATTATTGGTTCAAAACATGGCTGCTCCTGTTACTGTTTGAGCTTTTATGAGGACGCTGAGAAGACCAGAATATAAGATGTAACAAAAGGTTCATAGAGACAAATATAAGTTTTAATAGACTTATCGACCAAGTTAGGTGTGAAATTGCTGATCCTTAGAAATTTAAAGGACTTGCAAAGTGCAATGATGTGATGCTCTCAGAGAAGCAGCCTTTATCTTGGAAAAGGAGATGAATGCAACAGGAAATATAAACTGTGTAAGGGAAGACGATGTCTTCAGCAGTTTTGTCATCTGCGTACTTTTATATTTCGTGCCATGCCGGCGAATGACTAATCGAAGATTTTGAATAAAAAGAAATCCCGATAGGGACGGAAGCAGGAAGCATCCCATTCTTAAAAACCGTAAGAAAGGTGTTTCAAACGCTGACAGATTGAATATGGTCAGCTAGATGATACAACTTCTTTCTCTTAGTGCCAGTAAGACCTATTGTCACGTGAATTCGCTAAGGAAGGATTCTGGGTAAAGCGTATCAAACTGATCTCACAGACCGAAAAGGGACAGAACTAAAATATGATGACATTCACAAGCAGACAGAATACTAGTCTACTCGAATGAGCCGACAGGTAGAGTGAAGTGGTTTGAGTAAACTGTAACCTGGTGTAGCTAGCGCTGAAAAACATTTCCTAGAGGTGCTGTCAGGACGGAGAGATTTCACACTGACTTTAGGTCATTAGGACTTAAGTTATGATAACCAACAGGATAACTTTACTGGAATAATGTCATAAAAGAAGTGTAATGTAAAATGAGGTCCCGTGACAAGGGTGTGCTATTAACATACACCCAGACCATTAACATACGCCGGACTTACCTGAGGGATGCCCTGTCCATGTAGTGCAGGTAGACCGCCTGACGTCATGGTGTAGATGACGTTTTCATGAAACGAGTCACTAATATATTTGACGTATGTACAATGGACGTAAGATGTGTGTGTGTGTGTGTGTGTGTGTGTGTGTGTGTGTGTGTGTGTGTGTGTGTGTGTGTGTGTGTGTAGATGACGTTTTCATGAAACGAGTCACTAATATATTTGACGTATGTACACTTGTAATATTTGTGTGTGTGGTGTGTGTGTGTGTGTGTGTGTGTGTGTGTGTGTGTGTGTGTTTGGTCAGGGTGTAGATGACGTTTTTATGTGTGTGAGTGTCTCAGTGAGTGGGTGCGTATGTGTGTGTTCGTGTGTGTGTGTTTGAGTGTGTGTGCGACTGTGTGTGCGACTGTGTGTGTGAAGGAGTTTGTATGTGTTAGTGTGTGAGAGAATGAGTATGTGTGTGAGTGAGTATGAGAGTATTATGAGCATGAGTTTGACTGTGAGTATGTGTGAGAGAGATTGTGTGCATTAGTGTGCGTGCGTGCGCGTGTGCTTGCGTGTGTATGCGTGTGTGTGTGCGTGTGTGTGTGCGCGTGTGAGTGCGTGTCTGCGCGTGCCTGCGTGTGTAGGTGTCTGCGTGTGGGTATGCGCGCGTGTGTGTGTACTAGTTTCACGAGCGTTGATATCATAACCCACTTAAAGC